>WOGN01000882.1:0-21635 GCA_015342105.1 Leptinotarsa texana | reverse complement strand
TATATTGTGGTGAATATCATTGCTTTTGTTTTTGTTACGTTTAACTTCAATTTATTAGTGCATAAATACTCATTTACCGCTCCTTTATGAATAGCTCTATCTAAATTCATAACGCTATACATAATGGGTCTAAACATGCTCTGCCATTCCTAATTTGCTGGTTTCCCCTCGCTGTGTATGTTTCTTGTGCTCGGCAATGCCAAACTTCAATGGCCTCTCAGTTTCACCGATATAGGATTTTCCGCACTCACAGGGTATCCGGTAAATGGAATCAAAATCCGCGCTTGGTGGCCTAGTTTTCGTGAGGCTGCTACGGATAGTGTTTCCGGATCTAATGCAGGTTCTGATGTTGTACTTGAATCCAATTCTTCTCACCCTTTCCGATAATCTTCTGATGTAGGGAAGTGCAAGCACTGGTTGTGACGTCTTCTCATTCCGGCGAGGCTGCTGCTGTCTTTTAGACAAAGTCTGATCCACCGTCGCTTTGGAGTAGCCATTCAGTGGAAGATCATTTCTGATAATGTCCAGTTCCTTCTCGAGACCTTCCTTCGTATTACAGAGCCGGAAGTACGGTATAATAGAGTCTTGATGATCCCTCTTTTAGTCGATTGATGGTGGTTGGATTCGTGGTTCAGATTATGTCACGTGTGAGTGGGTTTTTGGTATACATATGTTTCCCACAAATGAAATTCATCTGAAAAGTGTTCAAGGAACAAATCTAATAAAATTCATTTTTATTTTATCAAACTCAAAACGTAAATAAATGAGCCAAATTTTTTGAGATATCCAAAATATCCTGCAATTGCTTCTGAATGTACAGTAAAAAATTGCTTTCATTGAAGCAATTGAAAATATCAATAAGCTGATCACGGTATCCTCGAGTTGTAATTCAATTTGAGGTGACAATTACCTCAGGAATGTAAGTAGGTGTACACGAAGACAGTTCTCGTTGTAATTAACATGTATCTATATTTGTTACAAAGCTTAAGTACCTATTATAGACACGCATTAACGAACGAAATATCGTAACTCAATTGGACATTCACTTGTTATTGTCTTCCAATAAACAATAAAATTCATAGGTCGACTGTTCTGAAATGATCCGGGAATCGATGCCGGGAATGATTTTATCTACGCCTCTTCTATAACCACTAAAGTTAGTTGGATGTAATAAATGTTAGGTGTCAGTGAAACCTCAAAAAGCGTAAGAATATGAGTAAATCATAGTCGCGTCAGTGAATTTTCGGAAGTACTGAAGATCAGTTTCGAATTTGTTGTTTTTGTCGTTTTTGTTTCTTTATATAAAGAATCAGGTTGATATCTTCCATAGCTGAGAAATGAATATTTATATCGCCTAAACAATATGTACACTTTATGTGTTTTTCATGCAATACTCTTCAGAAATATTTCTGTTTAAAATATGTTTTTCCGTTAATCAGCTGTCGCCCCCATACGACCGACAACTCTCAGAAGTTGAGAAACTTGTTGCGAGCTAAGAATTAACGATCGTTCTAGGTTTATTCAGAAAATAAGGTGAGATTTCATTATTTCTAAAAAGATAAATTTATTCATCAAATTCTCCTTTGCCCCTACAAAGTGCCCCCCCTCAGATATAATACACTTGTGCCAGCGTTTTTTCCAAAATTCGAAGCAGTTCTGATATGCCCTCTTTGGCCTCAGGAATTCGTTTTTTATTTCCGCAATTGTCGCAAAATGCCGTCCTTTCATGGGACTCTCCTTGAACTATCTCAGGAATTCAGTTTTCATCTCCTCAATCGTCGCAAAATGCCGTCGTTTCATGAGACTCTTCAATCTTGGGAACAGAAAAAGTCCCAGTGGGCAAATCTGGTGAATTTGGTGGCTGAAACATGATTACGCTGTTGTTCTGGCCAAAAAACTAGAAACAAGCAATGACGAGTGAGCAGGTGCATTATCGTGATGCAAAAGTCATTAATTGTTTTTTCACATTGCACGACGTTTTCTTCGTATTGCTTCTCGCAATACATTCATGATAATTCTACGTCACGGTAATCGAAAAAAAATAGTGAGCAAACTCTTGACATTCGATCGAACTTGGCATGCTTCTTTTTTTGGTGTTGACACTCCTGGGCTCTTTCGTTGCCGCGATTAGACTTTTGTTTCGATGTAATAACCTAACAATTCTTTGGCGATGCCCATGCGGTCTTGTTCAAAATTCAGCAATATTGGAACGAACTTCGCTGTCACACGCTTCATTGCATGTCATGCTCCAACCGATATGCCGATATCCTCAGTAGCTTCATTAATAGTCATTCTACGACTCGGTTGTTGATATGCTGGGGTATCCAGGGTGAGCGTCGTCATTTACATCTTCTTGACCTTCTGTGAAAAGCTTGTACCACTTGTAAACATTGCATTTTTCACACAACATTTTTTGATTCATTTTTCCGATAACAGAAAATCACCGAACACGCAAAACACTTGTTTGCCTCTCACCAACAAACTTAACATGCTAAACAGCTGAAACTCTGTGAACATATGTTCGAGACGAGCGTACCAACATTAAAAAATTTAAAAAATCTCTTATCGAATATACGTAGACCCCGCAAAGTTTGAACATTCACCTAGTATATATGTCATTCTGTTGAGAATTGAGAGAGAGGTTGAGAATTATGTCTCCATGAATCAAAAAATGTTAGGAACAATCACCGACAAGTTTTTTATGCAACATTGACATATGATTAATAAGAAACTAAATCAGAAAATTTCTTCTAATTATGGATAATTATTTCATGGGAGACATTTGTATGGAATAATGAATCATAACTATTATTCATATCTAAACAAATAATACGTTAAACTGTAAATTATTAAAATATAAAAAAAAATTCATCATCGATCCGCATCTACCTGTTTTTTTAGCCTTCAGCCTATTATTGAAGTATATTTCACGTGATACAAACCAGAACGACCATTGGTTTTGAGCTTTTTTGGCATTTGGCACATAGTATACTTGTCAATTACAAGAAAAATCTCAAATTTAAACAATTTCAAAAATTCATCATGTTAAGAATTGATTGACAAAAACAATAAAACTGCGCAGGTGGCGACAGTTCAGAAAGTGTTTTGGAAATGTCAATTATTCGTGCTAAAAAAGACACACAAACTATGCCACAGATGATGATATTATAATATCAAACAAGCGATTTTATGTTTAATAGTAAAATCTACTTTTTAGGGATTTTTACCTTCCACAATCTGGAAAAATTGAGTAATGGAAATTGTCGAAAAGATGTTGAAAGAGCAAAATTCTAATACACTCTGATAAGTTCCTCCGGAACTTCATTGTATCTATTACAAAATAAATACGCCATTGGACAGTAATTCGTCGTCTTTTATGATTTCGTTGATCAAAAAAACAGAGCTCAGAATTGTACAGATACTGGATCTCAACCTATCTATCTATCTTGATAGATAGTAAAGAAACCTGTTATATCTCCTTTCGTGCGGTTCGACAATTACAAAAAACTTCTGAATATTCGTAATTCGAATATTCGTAGTGTAACTATCCTTCTTCAATTGGGAAAATATTAAGTAATTCAACCTTGCATGATTCAATTATTCAAACATTATTGACTCAAATTGCCTCTAATTGGGTTGTTTTCAGTGATTTTGGCGCCCCTGGTTCATTGCGCCTTAGATATTTGCCCTGCCATAAGACCGGCACTGGATTGATATATTTTAAATTACCAATAAAATTTCTTGAAGGCAACAACTGTCAGATATCGTCAAAATTTCGAAACTTTTGACGGTGAAACCACGACAGGCGTTAGAAAACGAATAAATCAGCTTCGTTTCAGGTGAGAGGCGGTAAAGAATTTATAGAGAAGCCGAGCTGTCCAACGTTTCTGCTCAATTTATGGATTTTCGAATCAGAAACAATTATTTCAGTCGCTTTAACCCGACGAATTAGTCACAGTCAACTCTCCCGAAGTCTTTTACAGCTGTTAGACAAATTAATGGTGTTTCACAACAATGAAGTAGTTCGGCGTGAATGAATTATACACTTCCTTCAAGAGGTTCTCGAACAATTTGAGTATGCACGATTATACTCATTGTTTTAAGCACTTTGTTCGACTAACTCGATGGGGAACGAGGCGAAAGTATTGTCAAGAAATGTGAACAGAAACTCAAACAACGAAAATGAATATGTATGAATAGTTTTTTCAGTAAGGGTACTCGTTATGTGAATGAGATTTCTTTTCAGGTTGTGAAGAAATCCCTTTCGAATTTGTGAATCGAGTTGCTTTTTTTGAAAAAGTCATCGTTATGTGGCAATAAACAGTATAGAATAATTTACAAAAAATAACTCTAGTTTTGTTAAAGTTTATTTTCTTCAGTTGCTAGTGCTACTGAGAAACCTTTAACAAATAGTTCCAACTCGCACTGGAAGATAAACCTAGTAACTACTAGATTTTTAATGGTGCTTGGTGCTAGGTGAATTATTAATCAGTCGGGCACAGCGTTTGCATATAATAAAATTTATTACCAACACCAACAGAACGGCAATCAGAAAAATACAGTGTAGCCTCGTGGCAAGGAGAATGAAAATCAGAATTGAGATTCAGAGGGACACAGAGGGTCAACCACTTGGGCCCCTTGTCTAACACATAAAAGTCTTACCTACTCGAAACATCAAAAATGACGCCTGTCGTTCTAAATATACATATGTTTTTCGGCAATTACCGTTGGGTTGGAGAGAATAAGAGTATTTCAATGATTTGCCATGAAAAAATACAAACATACTGAGTAAAAATATGAAGAAAAGAACCCAAGCAAATGGATTTTTTGTACGACCCCTCCATAATAAAGTTATGAAAAGTTATTTTCCTAACAAGAATTTATAATACAAAAAATAAAAATCGAAAAAGAAATATAATGTTTTTAAACTAAATAGTTGTAGGAAAAACCCTACAGACTTTTTCCCTTCGGGTTGCGGAGGAGGGTCGAATAGACACACTTTCTTCTGACTTAACCTAACCTAAACTATTCCTTTCTTGTGTCTGTGTCAAATCGACTTCAAATTCCTGAGAGCACGACTTATTAAGGACGTGACACTGCCTATCAGACCACATTGGGACTAAAACTATTTTGACTATACTCAATGATGGTGGCTAAGTCGAGTTGACTCTCTTCACAATATCGTTTCTTTCGACGGAAAGAATGAATTCTCTTGTAATGCTTTGCCCTACGTCCACTTCTTTTGATGAGAGTATGTCCTTAGTATTCCGAATTTTCAGTAACCGATAAGTGTAACGTGTTTTCAAAGATATAACGTGTACTATCGGGAGAATTGAAACCTCTGGCGTGAAATAAATATGTTGAAAATAATTTTCTAGCCAAGTAGGAACAGCAGATACCATATCAAAAACATGTGCGTCTCAGGACGCCTCTCAGAAGTGATAACTTACACTAAGTTTAATTATTTAATATTGAAATTGTTCAACTTGAGAAAAGCTTTGGTTGTTACTTAAATTTTATGTATATTATTATGATAATATAAGGAAAGGTTATTTATTATTAAAATCTTTTAATAATTATTTTGTATATGTATATAAATTATAGGTACCATGAGCCAATTGTTACTTTTGTAGGAATAAATAACGATACTAATAATGTACATACACAAAATTAGTATCATCATTTTTAAGCCACGTTTCACATAATGAAAGAATATGATGTGATTGCTTGTTAGATTTTTATAATACTGTCAACAATATATCTCTACACTCAACATTGAGCGTTTGTCCTACGAGAGGGGGAGAGCCTGTCTTCCGCTGACGTATGCGTGAGAGAACGGGAAGCCAGACTGGCGCTACAACGCGTTAGATGAAGTGGTTTACCCTCCCATAAGAAGTTAACACTTAAAAAAAAATAAAATATACTCATTATTTTTGGTTTGGTATCTAGAACAAAAATTAAATTGTAAGTTGTTATAATAATACTTTTCTCTTTCATCAACAGAGGACTTTCTGCAACATATATAATTTCGTGATGTATATAGAATAGCTGTTTTTGCAACCTATCAACCGTGTAGATCCTGATGTTTTCACTGTAACTGGTCAATTAACCGAGAATTTGTAAAATATAATGCATGAATGTACTTAAATTGAGATATTAAATTCAACGTAATAAATATATCCAGATAGCATCAAAATTTAAATGCAAGCATTGGCAACTCATCTGTGACCGCTTAAATGGCTCGGCAAAGAAAAAGGAGAAATTGTCGGTGCGTTTTTCCTGATTTTGATCTTACCTATCAGCGGATTCGAGTTTTTATGTAGCAATTAAAGACCACCTTCGCTTTTTGAGTTCGCCATTACAATCTACTCATCTCTGCCATTAGCATTCGCCTGATAGACGGATAATATCGTTTGAAGTAATATAATTTTTTTATTTTCACTTGGGTATGTAGGTATGTCAGTTTTTGCGACCGAACAAAAAGATTTTGAAGAATTCAAATTGTTATTTGAAGCCCGAATACGAGTCAATTTAGTGAGTAGGCCAATATTGTCCTTCATGAATAATGAATAAGTTTTTACCTAAATTCAGGAAAATTTATTAGTCGTCACCTAGGAAGACGCATAAATTGAATAGATTTTGGTCAGTATGAAAACGCTTGAGGAAGCTATTTTATAACGGAACACGTGTTGTGGTTTTATAAACTGTCCAGTGAATATCTAATTATCAAGTGGTACTTGCATTTGAATAATCTATTTTCAATTTGGGAGGAAAAGGTTGTTCGCATTGAATTAAGAATATGGCAAATCACTTTGACATTTGACATTGATCAACTTTAAGAATAGCTATACCAAGCGCCAAACGTGATGGCGAGCGATCGCGCAAGTATAGACTCTCCCAACTAAATTACTATTGATTACGATAAGCCCCTTGCCGGTGTAGTACCTATAATTAGTTTTAATTAGGGTAGCAAATGGAACATGACTTCTTTGTGATGTCTTTTCATATTTCATTTAGTATTATAGGAAGTGGTACAGTTCATTAAAATGTTATATAATGATACACTTATCCAAAAATAAACTTTTGTTAGGTAGTGACATTTTTTTAGAAACAATACAAATTATTCACACAATGCCAAACGGCAACAGCATTGGAGGACAAGTAATGATAAGCTTTTGTACAGAGCATTTGTATGTCTTGCAAGAGCTGTAGTGGGAGAAACATTGAAAATGAGTTTGTGCGCATGGGGGCTGGCTCGCCATCACGTTTGGCGCTTGCTGTATATATATCTACAAGAAAAAACAGATTCAAGTGAAACGGAACTGGAAAACGATTGTAGAAACTCTATATAATAAAATAAAATATTTGTATCGATCCTTCCAACTACTGATAACAACAAATAAGACAAGTCAATGTTTGTTATAATTTGAAATGTTTTAGATGAACAGTGTAAGGTTCAGTTGACAAACAAAACAACAACACAACAAAACCAAACAATGCGAAATTATTTCACCAATGATTAACGTAATTTGTGAGATACATCGATATTACATCAAAACCGAAAATATTAAAATTCCTCAATAGTATAAAAGCATTCTCTGAGTAGTTTACACTTACAGGTGCTCCTGCGTTTTCTATTTAATGCGGTAGAGTGTTGAAGAAATGGCAGCTTGCATTGATGTGATGTTTTTTGTAATACGAGTATCATAGATGAGTGGATCTCGGGATCCACGGTATCGACTATCGACTGTAGAAAATTACATGAAATACTAAATTTGAGATCAAGTGCTGCGTTTCTAGAATATTTTTAATATTTCGATACTACGTATCTTTTACGTAATGAATTCATCTACCTGGAGATCTACTCTAGTAAAAAGTAGAACATTATTTTAAAAAATATTAATTTTTCAGTAACTATTCGAAACACAGCATAGTTATTCGACTGAAAATATGTTTTATTTTGAGAAATTCTTGAAAACAACTGATAGAACTATATGCGGACTGCTGCATCGAATGTTTGTGAATAAAGTTTTTGAAAACATATTTTTTTCAATTGGAAAATATCCTTGACGTATGTTATACAAATTTCGATAGCTGAAGAAGAGATTTGACTTGAAGAAAAATTATTACTATATTAATTAATAGTAGAAAGTCCCGTGACGTATTTTAGGTTGGTAAGGAGTACCAATGACCTATCTACTCCCTCTAGAAGTACTTTGGAGAAAATTCTAAAAAATTATCATGTGCCAAGACTCCCATTATTATTGAGATAAATTCAATAACAAGTCAGAAATCATAGAGAGACAACGTTTCTACAAATTGCATGTAAATAAACAATGTTAAGGACTTGATAGGTAGAATTGGAACCTCTTATAAGTGAAAAATGGAGTGCAGGTAACCAAATTTCATCATTGTTAATTCCCTCTTCTTTTAGATTAAAATTGTTCATGTTTTTGAAACTTCATCGCCTTTCAGAATAGTGTTGGATAAAGTTCTGTCGAGCACTTGGCTCTCTTCAAATACGGTAACGTGGATACCTTCTCTAAGTGCGTGTGTTTTTTCAGATATGAAAACTTGCAGATCACGGTGAACAAACTCGGAAAATTGCTTTGACAAAGTTATCAACGCCAGATGAATAAATCTGCGTATTAACGGAACGTACGTGTATGTTGCAACATCGTAAGATTTCCACGAAACATATTACAAAAAACCATAATACGTGATTCACTATAAAATAGTTTCTTCAAGCAGTTTTGCAGATATTGAACATCACGTCTGAAGAAGCTATTCTATAGAAAAAAAAATTGGCAATAAAGAGTTAATCAGATACATCATTCATTTACCAATTCTATCACATATGCCGCAACGTTTATTAAATGAGGTGTATGGAGGCTAAATAGTAAAAGGTTCAAAATAGAGCCGTGGAGTATATCAGATTTGGAATAGCTCCAAACACAAACGTTTTTCAAGCAGACAAACAGAATTAATATTCATATATTTATTTATGGAAAAAAAGGCGGAAAACTCCCAAGTAGCAGAATATGATGATGAATCAATAAGATATGTGTAAACCATCCATCATATAAAGAATGTGGAGTTTAAAAAGCAAGTGATTCGATTGCTATTTCATAAAGATGGTTCTAATTGAAATTTTCACATTGATTTTCTCACAGAAATTAAAATTAACCTGATCTGACTGTGTCGAAGAGGTTAACAGACGTATCAAAAAAATAAATAAGTCGAATTGAAGTTTCAAAACATTCATCGCTCTCAATGTTCCTACAGTGTTGGATATGGTAGATGCCTTCCGGAAACAACTACTTCATTGGCTGTTACTACGATGGGCATTGAATTATATACGACAGATATTTATGCAAGTCTTCAATTACTTGCTCGACAAATTAGAAACATCTGCAAGACTATCCTCTATAAGATAGGATAACAATGTCCATCGCGGTATTAGTCAGGGATGTAGTTGATTTCCGGCAGGCTTTTACCAGGTTCTACTGTGTAGAAACATTGGTAAAAATGAACATTTCCACTTTTATTTCGAAATATATATTTGGTTGATAATTTTTTGTGAATGTTTATGATTTATATAAATGTTTTGATTAAAAACAGTTAATTAAGAGAGTTAATGTAATAAAAGTAATCTGATACCTCTCAAGAAAATAATTGAGCTTGTTTTCACTGTAGATCTCTGAAAAAATTAAACAATCTGAATATCCCTAGAATTCCTAGTAAATATTCATGGAAAAGTTATGAACTCTGACAATCCTTGATTGGTATAACTGGAAAAGTAGACCATTTTGTACATTAAATGAATCTCTATAAATATCCCGTGGATTTTTTTTTGATAAGCAAAAATATACCAAGTGAATTCACTCGAAATTCAGACTGATAATTTGTTTCAATAATACCTGATAACAGAAAATCATTTTCTAAAAGTATAAACAAATACAAATCCAATTAATTTTAATTGTCAGTTTCAATTCGAGATGGAAACTGAGCAGAGCTGCCCGTTTGCTGTTGTTTCACTTTGAGCAAAACAAACGAAGACTTAATGAAGCTATAATTCTTTTTGTACGATCTTTAAAGTCTTCCACAGGATGACAAATTGAATAAACACGATTTCTTTCTAGCCTCGCTAATTAACTTCTTGTTATTCTCCAGATAAATCACCGGAGGCATGAGCAGAATATTAGTTTCCAACGCGCGTTATGGAATTGGTCAATCTTCACTTGGGTTAGATGAATATGAGTAACTATGAACGTGGAAAGTAATTTTCGTTATCAATGCAAAGGGATATCTGATACATTCAATTACAATAATGCAATAAAAAATGAAACTAACATTATTTTTAAATGAAACTAACATTATTTTTCAAGTTATTGATGAACAAAATCTCGGCTGGTAGGTCGTCGAATGAAACCTGTAATACCAGATGTTTCGTTTGCCGCAGAAGCAAGTTCCACCTGACCACGGACTTCGGCCGTAAAAGTGTATGTTCTTATAAACATGAGAATTTTTTTGTTCAGGAATTTCTTGAACGAATAAATCCTCTTTTAGGTATATCCTAAATAAAATGAATATATACTTTCCTCATGTGAAGGAATATTTTGTACCTATCTGCTGTGAGGACACGTGAAACCTTCTTTTTTTTCTAAATATCTAAGAATATCGAGAGGAGATTTTTTTTTGACAAATTGTAGATAGATCGATTATTGAATAAATCTAACATTAATACTCAAACTGATTTCATCTACTGCTACACATACATTTCTAGAAAATCTTTTAGTATTTATTGAAGTCGTTTTTCATTGTGATGAAAGTGAAGAATTTGTTAGTTCAACTTGTACTTCGGTTCCATATAATCCACGAATCCATGAACATATTTGACTTTCGTTCCTCTCCACGTTCCAAAATTTGTGTTTTTTCACTGGATCCCTTGCAAATTATTCTGGTCATTCTGCACTTCCCGTTATTGCAAGATGTAAAGAAGGCAGATTTAAGATCTCCGATGCTGCTGTTGATGTGTTTCTCATTGCATCCGTTATTCCCAGGCAAGTAAGTTTTTGTATCCTGCCTAGCATCAGAGCTACCTCCGTTCTTCTTTTCATTCATTCTACACGATGGTTTTAGGTTTGTCTGGATCTTTCAGATTTTTAAACATCCCCAACAATGGTATATCTACTCAATATCTACTTTTGTCAAGACAGTATCATGAATAGATCATTTGAGAAGCCCGTGTGAGAGGATTTCAACATTATTTTTGTAGCTAGGTCGGCACAACTCACGCGGAGTTTGAGCGCCACCCTTCATTTAATTTGTTTACTCAATCAACCTCAAATGTGTTATACAGTGGATACAAATCTCGAACAAAACATTTTTATTAAATTTTGCATTGCCAATAGTATTCCGTGTGCCGAAACGCTAAAAATGATGCATAAGACTTACGATGAAGCGACTCATCAAAAACACGTTCGTATGAGTGGTACAGTCCATTCAAAAGCGGTGGAAGACTTGCATCGCTCTGGTTGGTTATCAACATCCTCAGCTGAACTTAACATCGCTAAAGTAAAGGAAATGGTGACTGCAAATCGTCGTTCAAGTGTGGGAAAGATTTACTCCTACTATTTTGAACAATTTTCAGTTATAAAACGTGTTTTGCAAAAATCGTCTAAATGTCGCTGATGACGAGTCAATTCCGACCCCACATACATAAAATGAATTGTAACTGGTAATGAGACATGTGTTTACGATTTTGATATGCAAACCAGTGAACAAGCTTAGGAACGGTGCCTTCCAATTTAGCAGAAATCGAAAAAAGTTTATCAAAGTCGATCAAAAGTAAAGGTGATGTTGAAAGTTTTTTTCCGATTACGTCCCTGCATAATACCAACCTTTCTATGGCTGTAAATATCTTTTTCAACATTAATTCTGGATATTCTCATTTCCAGTAAAAATAAATAATTCCCTTTACTTGAAAAGATCAATCGCCCTTCGAAACCATCCTGTTTATACATAATATATGCCGAAAATAAAATGACCGACGTCCGTATAGTCCGGCGATTACTCCAAAGGAACTTCCTACCGAATAAACAAGTGAACACTGTCCACTTTCAAAGGCCAACCCGACGGAGTTTGACGACGATGGAGTCGACGACACGGAACGGGCGTTCCTGGAATGGTTTCGTAGGGACGCGTCGAAAAAACTTCCTGGCGCCTGGGCACGAAATGATCAGGATAGAATTTGAGAGGCTGAAAAAAGATTGTGTAGTTGCGATATTGTTCTTCCTCTGTCTCCTCCAATAGATTATTACAAATGTAGGATACGAAAACTTGAATAAGCGGAGAGTCCATGTTATATAGTGTAGAAATCTGTGATAGAATAAAATCCACATTTTCAAACTAGAAATATGTTTTTAAAATTGAAAATATTGGGTTGTTTCGAAAGTTTTGAACGTTTGTACTCTATACATTGATGCTGTTCTTTTTTTTCCTAATTTTAATTTTTTGCCTCTTTTCAGCTCATTACCATACGATGTCGTTAAGTGATTTACAGCCAATTTTTCTCCACACATTCAAATTGAACCAAAGCGCTGCCGAAACGGCATTTGGCATTTGGCATTATAATGTTAATGATTGCACTGTTCTCCTGGTGAAGACTGAACATCATAAACTCCAATGCTGCTTTTAATGGTTTTAAACGTATAGGAAAGGTCAAAACGCTCGAAAAGTGGGTTCCCCATGATTTGAGCCATCGTTCACAGCTGGGTCCTATTGTGAGGAAATCGACGAAATGTACCGAAAATTGTGTCAGCAGCACAGAAGAGGTTCGATCCAGCCCCACCACAACGCCCGTCCGCACGTTTAAGAAATCACCGCCCGAAAATTAAACAAATTGGGTGTCCAAGTTCTACTTCGCCCACCATATTCCCCAGACCTTTAGCCAACCGACTACCATCATATCAAGCTTTTAATAACTTTCTCACAGGTAGAACTTTCGTCAATCAGGCCCAGGCAAAAACGGCCTTCGTCGACTTCATGGAATCCCAAGCACTCATTTTTTTGCTGACGGAATTAATCGACTTGGGTTACGTTGGTAAAAGTGCACTGATTCAAATGGCGCTCATTTAAAATAAATTGAATAACTATTAAAACTAACCAGTACCGTCGTACCAGTACAGTCGTAAGTAGACTCAATCAAAACTGACAAAACTTTTTAAACAACCTAAAATTTTTTGGATAATTTCTTAACCAGTTGAGTTCTAACTTTTGTAAAGTTTTTTAAATTCTCACTTCGAAATACAATTATCTACTTCTCTCTTTCATTTCTTCAATAACTAAATTGTATTATATAAATATAACTCCAACTTTAGCTGGTTAACGGAGAAGCACATTTTTTCAACCGATATTATATCATTTTTACTTCTTGATCACATTCCAGTTTATTATAAAATTCATTTCGCACGTTTTCCAGTATCTATGGAGTATTTGGTCCCATTTCTGCCATTATTGCCATTGAGAAGGCCTCATAGGAAAAAATCTATTGGGTGAAGTCAGGTGATCTCGCTGGCTCCAACTCCAACGCCACTTTCGACCTTTTCATCTATCCGAGAGTAATGTATAATAATAATCTATTACAGTGACATATAGTATATTTGTATGAAATGGATTAGGAAATGAATTTTACTGGTATTAATATGAGATAATAGATATCTCTGATCAGATTACCTTAAAAATCAGTTTCAATTATCCGATTTTCCAGTTTCTGCAATTCCAAAGATTGACAATGTCCAGATAAAAACACATGGGTTAGCATTAGTTCATGTTGGTTTAACTTTGCCATCATTTTCTGTCAAAATTCAATCATGAAATCAGGCCATCTCCACACAGATCTTGTGTCGAATGAATTTCGTAAGTTTGTTGAGCTTTACAATAATTATTTTGGTTTAGTATCTTCCCCAAAGAAATAGTGTCCTCTTTTGAGCAAACATGATCAAATTCACGAAAGTGTTTTTTGATTTTACCGACCGTTCTGTATTGAATTAGGGACAATTCCGGTTACTTTTCATAAAATAAATTAGCATCTGCTTGTATTCTACCCATGTCTCATCCAATCATAATCAAGCTGATTGTACGATGAGGTTTGGTTAAATAACGTATTTCAAAAATGACTATTACAAGAGGAAGCTTTAATCTTCCTCTTGAAGATGATCACATGGTGATCGAAACATGTATCGAGGTGTTAAAAATAACGATTTGGTGTTGGGGAAGAAACTCCGGTAATATTAAGTTTGATTATATTTGTTCACATACCTTCTACTTCTCTGTAACACTAATGAGATTTCTGCTAATTTTCTAAATGTCTTTCTTCTTTTTCAATTGTCGATATATTAGAATATTTGAAGAAAGAATCTCACCTTCCTTCTTCATTTCTTGACGACTTTTTTGACAAAAAATTCAAGATAACTGGAACCTCTGGCGTAGAATAAATTCAAAACAAAGAGTTCCTCCGATCATGTAAACGCGCGCCGAGAAAAGTGTGCAGTTCTGGTGTTTGCGAGTAGTGCTTGTTTTGAATATCAAGAAAATGTTTCTTTGTTTCTTTTTGAATTCACAGTCAAAACATTTGCATAGGATTATTCATTCTTTTCTGCAATACGTTCAAAATCAACTTTATTTCAAAAATATTTTCTTCTCAGAAATAATGTAAAATTCTAATGATATATATCAACGCACTGAGTGAGTGATTCTCTCATCTGGATCGTACAACTCATACATAATAAATCAGAATGCTGAAAATATCTCCTAGAAGTATAAGAGAAAAAGTAATGGCTAATAATATCTTCTCGAGTTTGTAGGTAGCCATTGTTGCGAGTCAAACTTTTCTGGAATTGCGCTCTGAAAATCAATTACAAAGTTTTTAATATTTGACAGTGTTCCGTATTTTCATCCCTATTAAGAAGTTTTCCCTCGGCAGATATCATAAAAACGAAATGATGAGGAATATTGAAGTTGGAATTGTTTGAATATTTGACAGTCTGTTAGAACAGTTTCTACTTCGATAAACTTGGGAATAGAAGGGAAACTTGGAAAAACGTACAATATGACATATTAACTAGAAGTTATTGAAATAAGACTAAAAGTCGAAAAACCAGGTGGTAATGGAAGTTGCAATATTTTTTTATGCACTCAACAGTTAGGTAATGAAATACTGATAGAAATATTTTTCTATGACTACTGTGAAAACACCAATAAACATATGGAAAACAAGGCCTGAGAACGAATAATTTTATATCTGTATGATTTTTTTCACACGGTTCAGACTTTGTGAACCTACTCAATATTTTAGCAATACTACCCTTTTAAAAAAAATCGCGCTGCAATTGACATTTCTGCGCCGATTTTTTTAAGCTTGCTTGCTTAGACGTAAATCGGCCTCAAATTCAACTATCAGAAGTATTAAGCTCTCACTCTGGCGGATATAAACGTTTGTCGTTCTCTGCTGGAGGCTTATCTAGGAAGCAGAATTTGTTTTCATGGCCGAACTATACCTTTATCTAGGATACACTACAAAAACACACTTTTGTCTATGTTCCACGCTATTTCTTTATTGTGACTAGTTTCGGCTATTACACCATTTACAAAACTATGGTGCTATTACACTATTACACTATTACACTAATGGTGTAATAGCCGAAACTAGTCACAATAAAGAAATAGCGTGGAAAATGGACAAAAGTGTGATTTTGTAGTGTATCCTGAGTGAACAAGAATTTCCACAAAATAAACAAGTCGTCAATCAAAGAAGTGACCTTTATCGAGTTTGTCAACTCAACAATAGTTACGTTATTTCTGTTTAAAATTAATTCGTTGTATCGAATCAACTTCAATTGCATATATTTCCTGTATCACGAAAACCCTATAAGAATAGTCACTTCTTCATAAATTTCTTTTCTGTGCGACAAAAACTCTTGGGCTTGGTACTGATTCGACCTAAATTAGGTAGGGATTCCTGGAGAAAATCGTAAAGATATCCGCCTAGTAAATGTTTTTTTAACAATCATTGATTGGTTTCCACAAAAGTGCGGATTTACATTTCAAAGGCTGTTAGGGGTTGAATGTTGGGTGCACTTTTGGGTTATTTAGAAGCGAATTCAACCCTTGATTCAATCGAGTTTGGATTAAGATAATAAATTGAATTCGAAACGTCTCTTGTTGTGCTAGGGATTTCGACACAAGTAGGTAAGCGTTCGACATTTTCTTTTAGAAACATAAACATTGAAAATACCTTGAACTGTTTATAATTTTAGACGTTTCATTTCTCACGGACCACGTTCCATATTTAAGATAGTCCTACAATCTTTGTGTATCCAGAGGGAAGTTTCAACCTGTTTTACTTCCTGAAGTATTTCGACTACTTAGAGTTTGGTATTGCTACATCTTTTCACCTGGTGATTGTATGCAATGGACTTGGATAGTAGAATCGACGAGGATAAGTACCTCGTAGAGAATTTTCTTTTCTCTTGAAACAATCGTTACGGAAGCAGTAAACATAAGAATTGAGAGACCATTTTGGGGTGAAGTGAATTAATTAACGACAAACCGATGCCTATATTTTACGTTATTCTAGGAACCTTTCATAGGTAAGAAGAATTGAATGGTTGATGTGACATTCACATTCAATTCTTCCAACCGAAATTCTTGCAAAAATCGGCTCATTACATTAAGAGTCAGTGACCTTTAACTTTTTCTTTATCGTGATTTATTATGTCCATATATTAGGTGACACCCTGGGTATTAGTTTATGATTGAATCTTGTATATTTTAGTGATGTTTGTAATAAAATCCGGCCAAATCACTTGGCGCCCATTTTGTTTAGAAATATTTTATTTTATTGGTGATAACATCTTTGATCCAAGGCCCTTTTGAATGTTTCGAGTTGGTAACTAAACCGACCGTACTTAAACAGAAAAAAATAACTACGTTTTATCTGGAAATTAACAAACCCACGGGAAAACGTCTTACAATATCTTTAGATAGAAAATATCTATTGAGAACATACGGAAATTGCCAAGTATTTGTTTCGTAACATTTTTTTTCTTTCGTATAATTCAATGTTTATATGAAAGTAGCTGTTTCAGGAGGACTTTCAGTTTGATCTACACATCCATGTATAGAGTTACTTCCTTCCTTTCTTTAGAAGATTCCCTCATTCTTCTTTTTTGTATCAAGATGGAGTAGTAGAAAGCCAAAAACTTCCTTTCCCAAAAATTCTGGATTGTTCTGTAGAGAATCGGCATTACTGGCCACTTCAATATTAATGTTTATTGCGGAGTAATCTGATGAAGAATCATTGGTAAGTTTTTTATTACGGTTCTGAGAATAATCTAGTATGTGGGTCGACGAGTATGACTGTCATTTTTAACAACTTGACCACATAAATAGCCACAATAGTAATTCCTGCTAATGACTACAAAGGTACGTATTGATAGGGGCATTCATATTGCCACGTTAGAGGTGAAATTCTTAGATCATCGCAAGACGGGCAGAAACGAAAGCATTTGCCGTTAGCCTCTGGTGGTATGGTCTTTTATTAGAAACGTTATGCTGATGAAAACAGAAAATAACGGGAAATTACGATCTCTCTGGCCCTATTCAATGGCCACCCAGATTTCCTGACTTCACCCCTTGATTTTTCTCTGCGAGTTTATTTGGAGAATGAATTTCATAATGAACGCTTTGCAGCTTTCAGAAAATAATGGGAAATTTGCAAACTCTTAATGTGTAGCCGGAATGAAAAGTGTTCGAACTGTTCAATATCGGGTTCAAATATTTAATAGCATATATTTATGTGCATATGTTCTTATGAGTTGATTATTTATCACTTTCCATCTCAAAACATTACATACTGGGTGTCCCATCAGAAAAAAGCATTTCTTCAAAAAATTCTATTATACTTTACTCAATTGTTTTCTGTTTCTTGCATTCTGATGAGCGTGAAAAATGTACTAGTTAGCCAGTTTGAACATTTTCGTGCATTCAATAATGATAGAATCACTGAAGATGACTACAGTATATTAAAAATTATTCATTTGAAAACAAAATCAATCTGTTTTAGAATAATACCCGATAGACTACTGTTTGACAACCACGGCGTGCAGACAAAACTTTTAAATATACGACACGCTCTTTTCCATCTTATCTTCCCAGGATGTCGCCCTAAGAGCCTGATTTGTTATTCAAACACAATATTGTTTTCTCATCAAGAACAAGACAAGTTTTTCGTGTAACTTATAGCTCCGACTACGGAAAATAAATAGCATTACAAAAGTTTTCCGTAAAGTTCGCTGTTGGTGCATGCGACAAGACGACATATCCCGTTGAGTTCCACGCACTTCTTTAACAACACGCCATATATCAATCTTCGAAGCAACCCCTTGACTCATCTATTATCTTTGAAGATTGATCGTCACTTCAGAGAATTTGATCGCGAGTAGGTTCGTATTCGAAGAATTATTGTCATCATCCAAATAGCAGTTAACGGAAGTTTTTGGGTCTGATGAACAAAGTGATTATTGTCACTGAGAAGTAAGTAAGTAATACTGCTCTTCGGATTCGCATGCAAAAACAGACATTTTATATTTTAGTCGATTTTTTCCAAAAAATCTAAGTGAAATATTAGTGATTCATAAGTTGGTTGTCGTGTTGAAAATCAAATTTAAATATTGATATGGAATATATAGGGTCTACCAACAGGAACCTCGGAACTTTGACAATTGATAACGGCCATCTTGTTGAAGTTACATCTGTCAAATATGTTGTCATTTATTCAGTCTGTTTTGTCAAATCACTATAGATGAATATAGCATTCAACAGCAAGAAACATCGCCGTTGTCTGTGAGAATATGCAGAAGAAACCGAGGCGGTCGATTTGGCGTCGCCTACAAGAACTCGGCCTTTCGCAGACCACAACTTGGCCAATTTTGCGTCCCTATTTGGGCCTGCACCCGTACAAAATTCAACTGACCCAGGAACTGAAGCTAAACGACCATGGATAACGACGTGTGTTCCCTGAATGGGCTCTGGTGCAGTTGGTAACCGACCCTAATTTTCATCGAAAAATCATAGGCGATAAGGCCCATTTCTGGATGAATGGGTATGTGAACAAACAAAATTGTCAAATTTGGGACGATACCAATCCACATAAGATACAAAAGCGTCCAACGTACCCCGAAAACTCACTCTTTGGTGTTTTAAGCTGGCGTCATCATCAGTCTATATTTCTTCGGAAACGACGTTGATTAGGCCATCACTGTCAACGACGAGCACTATAGATCGATGACTATCATCTTCTTTTGGCCAGAATTGGATGATCTGTACACCAACGACATGTGGGTTCAACAACCAAGAAAATCTTACATAACCACTCACCCCTTCAATTATAATATATTTACTTATGATGCACTGTTTGGAACCTTTGGTGTAGTAATGAATATAACTGGAGTTTTTTCCAAACACCAAATCGTTATTTTTAACACCGCCACATGTGTTTTGATCACCAAGTGATCGTCATCAAGAGGAAGATTAATTTTCCTCTTAAAGATTATATTATTTTCAAAAATTAAATTCTTTATAAACTGTGCTGTTGACTTTCTAGGAATTTCCACTAGATTCCTTGAACATTTGCCAAACTTAATGTGTGTATAGTAGCCCAAATCATCTGATTACTGACAAAAATTCACAATTTAGTGAACTTTTCTCCTCGTTAATGTGCAGGTCACAATCTCTGACTTTTTTTATCATGAAAAAAATTATGCCAACTATTCCATGTGATTTTCAAAAATTTTTTAGGATTTCTACTCCTTCTAATTATTGAAAAATTTAACAATTTGCAGTCAAAATTGTTTTAAAAACCAAATTTGAAATTATTCTAAATTCTTTCGAAAAGTTTGATGTTTTTTTCAAACACGTGAGTTAATTCATTTAATAAAACTAATCTTGAGTAAATTACTGAAATGCACCATATTGAAACATTTTTGGATCGACAGATAATTGATGATACAAATAAATATGTGAGGTTGCTGATTGATTGATATTTTTCATATTAATTTAATATAACTCACTATCGAGTTGTTGGATGAAATGTACATTATAATGGTTCATATGTGTTGAGAATTAATATGAGAAAATATTCAAATTCGAATATCTGAATGGTGTTTCAAATGTTGAATTCAGACAAAGAGGTCCGTTTTAGAGTACTACTGGATGATAGCAAAAAATTAATATCGAGACATTTGAGTGTGATTATTTAAATTTAAAATATTGAACAAGTATTTTCTAAAGTTTTTAAAAATGATTTGAGATAAATTGATGGATTTAGCCGTTACTACGTGGTAGGAAATCATACTGAAGAAAAGAGAAATGAAACTTTGTACGTGTTTCACCACTTTTATTTGTAACTGACGTTACTGCAGTTTCATCCTGTACAGACATTTTCAAACTACAATGAATTATTGTATTGTATTGTATAAGTTTGAAAATGTACGTATAGGACTAAACTACAGTAATGTCAGTTACAAATAAAAGTGGTAAAGAACATAAAATTAATTTCTCTTTTCTTCAGAATAATTTGAGAGTTACAAATAATCGATTTACTGTCATAAATAATAATATACTCGTATAATATAATAACAGTGGTATCCTCGGTAAGACAATTTCATGTAGAATGCAACGAGTTACAGGGTGTTTGAAAAAGTCACGTACTCTCCAACGAACGAAAATCGAAGTATCAATTGAAACACTATTCATAAAAATGAATGAGGAAAGCTTTGCACGCTGATGGAGAAACCGTTAATGTCTTGATCACTAATTCTTTCAGAATTTTGTCGAATCACGAGGGATCAATTATTCACTTATTATTCCTCTTTTGATGGCAATAAGTGGCCGTACCTGGCCATTGCAACAACATCGCAAGTAAAGGCGATGACAACTCTCCTTACGAAGACGATATCTATGGGATCGACAGAAAAATCAATTCCCAAATATAAAAGATACACGAAGATCCTAAGGCGGTTAGTTGCAATGCCTCAGTTGCAGAAATGTCATCACCCTTACTTACTCAGGCTTACTTACTCAGACAATTGAGGCCAGCAATACATTCGAGGTGCAGCCTAGCACCTCTGATGAGATCTATAGCAGGTCGAAACAGTGCCGTGTGTTGGATCATGAATACCTTGTGTTTGAGTTCCAGTTTCGAATAGTCAGTAATCTTTAGAAATCACCACCGCATTTACAAAATCATCCGGACAGACTTTAAAACTATTCATAATAATTATTGTTATTCAAGTTTTCTGAATCGATGTATTATAGTTATTTATGTATCAAGGGAATTAGGAGGGCCTTAATTACCGATGACGTCCCGAGGGCCTCTGGCCCGAGGGACAGCAATTGCCTGAGGTTATTAAGGCTCATTAATTCCCGTGGTACATAGATAATTTTATTTCTGACCGATTTCAATAAAATTTTGTTCATTTTTGAAACGGAAAAATGTACCAATTCATTACCTTCCCGGTATATTTGAATCAGGTACCGTTGATTATAGTAGAGTTTTCTTGTTGCTAGGTTGT
>WOGN01000881.1:7460-21637 GCA_015342105.1 Leptinotarsa texana | reverse complement strand
GAAAAAATATAATGTTGGTCAATATTCAATTATAACAAATTATTAAACTAATCAACAATTAAATAATATATGAAAGTGTGCATTATGATTTCAAAAATCAAAATTATTTCTTAACTAATCATGTGAACAATCGAAATATTTCGGAAATTTAGTTCTCGGTTTTTTATTTCGTGGCGATTGAGATACCAGTCAGTTCTGTTTGAACCACGCTGGTATTTTTTTTCATTCCCTACTCAATCCTTAGGCTTAGTGATCTGAATAAACTCCACAACCGTCCTCTTTGGTTTTGAAGCCGTAAGTATATATGCGTATTGCATTTGTAGCATCTGACTCTGTGTTCTGCTTCATTTGTATTTTGTAATGTTTATTAAACACAAACCTGGGTTCAACTGTATCAATGGCTGTCTGCATCAGAATTTGCGCAGCAAGCGTGTCTCACCACGGGCTCAGCCTCAATTGACCCATTCTTACTCTGAGGTTCACACTAGCTGTATGCAATAGTAATATAGCCATTAACGTAACCTCCTCAACCTACAGGTCCAGAGGCATGAGACCAGTAATTAATTCCATTGCCGCGGTTGGTGTTGTTCTCATGGCTTCCGTGACGTTTAAACAAGCCAATCGCTGTATTTGAAATAATTTTTGGATGGCCGTTTGCTTATAGAACTTTCGGTCCACATGCAATGGCTCCATACGTTAACATAGGTCTTATTATGGCAATGTAGATCCAGGTGACCACACGGGGTGTGGTTACCTGTCCTTCGACATTGCTCATAAGCCACATATGCTCTTTTTGCTCTACTCTGTAAGTTAGAGTTCCATGTTAGCTTCCTGTCGAGGGTACCACCAAAATATTTCACCTCTTCAGAGACGTTTAGTTTGTTTTTGAAGATTTCGGGAGGTTTCAAGACTGATAAACTTCTTTTGTTTTGATGCTTTATCAAGTTCAGTAAAATCTTCGATGAAAATTTCCCAAACATATGTAGCGAGCATACGCAGCTTCTGGATTCTCTTCACGAATGTGCCTGATGGGAGACCAAAAAAAATATTAATAGTTTTGAAACTGTCGAAGGAAGGTTGATACCTGTTTTTAGAAATACATTTACGTAAAATTCTCGACTGAAATGTCGACTTGATGTCCCCAATGGCAGTGTATGGCAGAAATATAAAAATCAATTAAAATTTAAGAATGAATTGTCTCTTCCGCATAAGAAATAGAATATCAGGCGATGTAGCCAACTCGTCCAAACAACAAAATAATAGAATGCAGAGAATCTATGATTTCGAAACTGTTACGTAGAAGAAAACTTATTTTTTGTATGAGTTTTCTTGTAACTTCGAACAGTAACAGTAGCTAACTGAATTGCAGTCCGACCCTGAACTGTTGCAGTTGCAGCTCACGAGAAATGAAGACTGCATGACGCAGTCGTGTGTGATCTACTATTTATATCAGGTTCCTGACCGTTAACTTACATCGCTTTTTCACTTTTTATGCACATACACGTATTGGTATCGTTTACACATGATCTTGCACTTTGCCGACTCACAAAAAGAAGAAATCATTATCGGTATTCGTGATGTTGGATGCTGAACCATAACGTTTGATCCTGACCACTATTATAAAATAATTACCTGAGGTCACAAAAATATGTCTGCTGTTGATGAAAATCGGTAAGATCCACTCAAGAACTATCGCATCCTTCGGATATCGATAATGACTTGAAGTATATTATTAGGAGAATGAAGAATCAGAGCCGGAACCGAGTTTTTGGTGCCGGTGGCGTGAATATTGTTATTGATTTTCACCAAGTGATGGATCAGTGTATTCAAAATATTTTTTATTCGGTTGAACCATATCTGCAAGATAGCAATCTGAAGTGTGTCTACACGAAAGTAATTCACAAAGTGAATTCACCTGTTCATTTTGAATCTGTTTTTGATATTGAATGTTTGCCTAGAGTTTTCTCATCTGAGTTTTGTCTTTTCGGAACTAATATTCTTCGAAATCACACGAGAAAGAAATCTTTCAAACCAGAAAGTTAAAATAAAAGCTGAAATTCGAGTGATCACTCCATAGATGTTCGAAAACATATGAAATGAACTTTTTCTACAACTGTCATCAAAAGTGGCATTTTCAATAGTTGTCAAAAGTATTAAAAGATGATGTTTACAAAGTAGCGTGTTAAAAATATTTTTAACACTTGAAAGTATTTTTAATACAACTTTTTTCCACCACATAGCAAAAAAACAAAACATAATCATTCAATTCTCAAGGAAATTTGATTATGAATAATAGATTAAGATACAATTGAATTATGTTTCAAATGTATTATGTACATTAATTACATTATTATTATTATTATTATTTATGAACATCAATATGAAAAGTACAATCAGACCAACTGCTGATATCAATACCTTGCGATGTTAAAGAGCTTTTTGATATATTTGAACTAGCTGAGTTGACAATTTCAGAGGAATTAACATACAATTTTGAGGTGAAGAGGACGATGCTGTAACGCTGGAGCTAGCTGTTGGGATTATTCTTTCAGCAATAGCCTTTTTATAAGAAATAGATTGATCGGAGTAACCCTCAGCTACTGTTGCAGACATCCATCCTGCGGACTTCCTAATATCCGTTATATTTGTTAATGATTCTGCTAGCAAAGAAGCAGAAGACCTTCTGAAACAGTGACCTGTAAATTCCTTTGGTTCGGGGAGGTTCAGAAACTCAGCAATGGAAGAGGGCATTTTGCCAAAATTATTCATACCAACTGGGTTGGTATAGCATTTATAATTTGAGTATTTCAGAAAAAACGTCGATGATTGATAACAGAAAGGCGTAATGCAACGTCTTTATTGAAATGAATGGCAAAGTTCCGACAGACACGATATATTTCGAAAATGATAGCAACTTTTATCATAAAATGTTTTACATCTGGCGTCTGATAAACCTCTGGACTTGTTCAAACGTGAGTTTTTGAGTTTTTTGACCTATAACTTTCATTTTTCCGCTTTGAGTATGCTAATACCTTGAAATATATGCTTATATTTACATCATTTTTAACGAGTGCACTCGACTTTATCATTGAAAACTAGCTTCACAAAGTTGACGAGTTCCGTATTTTTTACTTCACTTCTAGACAGGCTAAGAAGACGGTTTTGCTGAATTTTCCTTCAACGTTTCCAAGTCTACACCAGCTAAGAAAATTAGCTGATTTTTTTGGTAACAATTCAATTGAAGCTCTTCTGTAGCCTCTTCAATATCGCCAGGAACACACAATTCCTCAGTATTGTTCTTCCAACCAGGCACTGTTGCGACCTTCTGAAGGTATCATCAGGGATGTTAAGCTGAACCAGGAATGTTTTGTTGTGCTCAACCATCATTTAAGAAGAAGCCTGAAAAGTAGTAACTATTGGCATCTCTTGTTACGAAGATGTCATCTCTATGGGATCTATAAAAGACTGACACCACGAATACCAGTGATGAACAATCACATTACTCTTGGCGAAAACTGTTTTGAAACACCTCGGTAGCATTTTTCATTAGAATTTGCAAATTTTTCTACAATAGTGTTGTGAAACACGATATGTTTCAATCTGAATGACACTGTCTGTTAGTTGAAACTATTTACTTACATATAATAATATTTCGATATACAACAATCAGAGACAATTCAAAGTTATGTATACATCACTATGTCTCTGTTTGGAAATAATCACCCACTATTTTTGATCAACAAATGAGAATTTCATGTACAATAGATTTTCGAAATCAAATTTCAGAATCAGATGAAATAAATAAATCTAAATGGTGCTTGCGTCATCTATGCTGAAAGATCACATTCCTGTTATAAATTTGCATAATTCTTTTATTCGCCGCTATGGCGAATGTGAATAATCGCAGTAATGGAAAGTGCTATCGTTTAGTCTCAATGCATGTGTCGAGTTTAGATTTTAGAATGGTAGCGACAATTTTATCACAAGCCTTTGCTGCAGAAAAATCGATAAATATGGTATAGGTGTTTCAAAATGTTATGATTTGAAAGTTAGGGGACAACATTGTTGTACAAGGGTCCTGTGTTCATCAAATTTAGCATGTGGTTACTGATGAGAGGAAGAGTATCTCGAATTTTTATATCTCGTTTTTATATTTCGAAAAAACTCAATTGTGCTTGATTGTTTTTACCTTCTTGAGCGTAATAGATACCATTATGAAGATATTTTTATTACTACATGTAACAGTGTATAATAATGAAGACTTTTTCAATATCTGATCATGTCGAAAGCGTGATACTAATATTGTTCGAGATGAAGCAAAATATTGATTATTTCATGATTCACAACAATTCTAAATATTGTGTATTTAACAATTATTCCCACACTAGAATCCACAATGCTGGAAATTACTTTTTGACAGCGTCTAGTCAGGCGACTTTTGAAACAGCTCAATATCAACAAGGCGTTTGGTCCTGATGAAGTGCCCGTCATTGTACCTAAAAAGTGCGCAAATGGACTCGCACCATTATTTTGCAGACGTTTCAACCTGTCTTATAAGAAAGGGGTTTATCCTTCTTGTTGTAAGATTACTCGCATGACTAAAATAAGGGGAAAGACAACTCTTCCAAATAACTGTAGACCAGTCGCTTTGCTATCGGTGATATCAAAAACCATGGAGAAAGTCGACAACAACCATATCCTCAAATATTTGGAAGGCTTCAACATCTTGAGGATAATCAATATGGCTTTCGGAAACAAAGATCATCAGGCGACCTTCTATCGTATGACACCCATATTTGGAATAACGCTATCGAGAAACATGAAGAGTAAGAGCTTTGATGTTATGGCTTGCCGAATCATTTTTGTGCGTGGCTCTGCAAGTTCCTGGAAGAACGTTTCCATCCAGAAAAGAGCTATCATCCTGATTGGAGACACAATCATTTATTGCAAGCTTGATAGTCTGGAACATCGAAGAAAAGTTGGAGATTTGTCTCTCTTCTATAGATACTTCCACGGGACGTGTTCAAGTGATCTGACACATTTGATTCCACCACAAAAGTTACATTACAGAAATACGCTAGAGAGATTTTGAGGTTCAAGTCAGTACACCTCGAACTTCACTGTTCAATAACTATTTCATTTGGAGAATGCCGTTTATGTGGAATAAACTTCCTGAAAACGTTTTTCCAAATCGATATAATCTCCAGCGATTCAAATCCAATGTGAATCACTACTTTCGCACAGGAACCGCTCTAAGAGTGCCTTAAGAATTTTCCTGTAGTGCTTGTGTTTTCCTGGAAAAACAATCATACATTAAATTACAAAACGTTTTGTGTGGAAAATTATTTTGATAAATAATTGGCTTTCTTCTTATTCATTTTCATACAAAAAAGAGGAGAGTTTAGGAGAAAATGAATAATCATCTAATTGAATGATTTCAGTGGACCCAACTTCTATGATATATCTACAAATGACTGGACCATAGACAAAAGTTCTTCCATATGAGAACTATCGGAAATAACTAGTTTCAAGGATATGAACATTGAATTTCAAGAAAATCACTTTTTATTATTCAATTAGTACTTCTAACATTCATAATAAATCTAGACACATTATTCACAAGAACGCTACACATCATAATATGTGTGAACTGGCATTTTTGTCGACGGCGTTGATGGAGGCAAATGATGGCTGTGGAGGAAAATTCGATAACACATTTCGATGAGACATTGTTTCTTTTTATAAATTGAGTATTCATGAGTTATATAAGGTATTAGTGGTAGCGATAGGAAAATAGGAATGATTTTTTTTATTCATTAATGTTTCTTACTCGATAAAATACAGTTTGTTTAATGTGATGCGTTAGTTAGTTGCCGTTTGGAAAATAATTGAGATACAAGGGTGTTACAGTGGAAATTCAGTGTATTATTTCAACGGGAGTTCACATATGTGAAGAGTAGTCATATGAATGTTCACTTCCATAGAAATCAATCAAACCGCTGGTGTTCAATTTGACAATTGTTTTCATCTCCTCATCATTTTGTTCAACTCACAAGATAAAGCAGTTATTTCATTCATAAAATCACGAAAGAAAAAACTGTGCTCTTGTCTTGTTTTACAAATTTATTCAATTTTTTTTAATTGTTTCAAAATTTTCTTGAGATTAAAATTTTTTTTCAGAAAAATGCCTGAAAAATTATTTGACCTATTTTTTATTCCGGTAAAAAAATTGCTTAAAATTTTTCTATTTTTTCAATGGAATGAAAAATTGAGCAAATGACATGTTTCGAATTTACGGTGATATGATATTTGTGCTGGCAGTTTCTTGATTAAAGCAATCGCATCAGTAGGATTAGTGAAAAAACATTGATGGATTTTTCACATGGATTAACTTTAATAATGGATTACACTCCCAAAATACAAATCATGAAATTATAAAACAACAATAACAGTGGCGCATTTGCTTTTTCAGCTGTAGAAAAACCCGGAAAAACCTGCAGCACCACATCATCTGAAGATCTTAATCTGCCAATGTCCTCTCTCTCTCTCTCTCATAAAACAAAATGTAGGGTGTCTCCAGGGGCTCCAATAAATTCAAGACATCACCAGAACACTTATAGTGACACGACTATCGTCAAACTCAAACCAGTCCGTTTCGTCTTTAACCAATGCGTTAAAATGACCAGATTAAACGGCATAATAATGACTGCATGAAGATTATAATACTGATCTGCTAGATTGAAGTGTTCATATATTTCGAACCTTTGTAAGAGTTTGGTGCTTCCGTCAGAGGTAGAGTCGTGTCTGAAGATCATTAGTGTTATTATTAGATTGACTGGTGCCTCAGCTATACTTTTTTTCTTATAATATCAGTAAGTTTGGCGCATGTTTGGCAATACAATTGATCATCACCTGTTAAAAGTTCCATTTTCACACCTCATTCGATTCCACATATTGACTGCAGTTTCTGATTTTTTCATAAAATAATATCAATTATATTATTAAAACTATTGTCTCTTTTCAATCAGATCGCATTCACGATATGATGGTATTTCGACAAGAAGAGTGGTTGACAAAAAATAATTACCTCTTTAAATATCAACAGAAAAGTACGACTTGATATTTTTGATTATCTTTCAATGAAGCCTATTTGTTCAATTTTAATAGTAACATGTTCATACTATAAAAATAATAGATGGAGCGAATTTCCTATAAGATGTGTTTGTTACCATTTTTTCATGTATATTATAGTCTTTACCATCGACAAGGTAGAAGCCATGCCCCGCAGTCTCTATTTCTCTGAGTGAATTCTCACCTTGAATGCTTTCCACTTCACATTTTTTATCTGTTGACATTTCTATATAATCGCATTCTTGATATTTTCTCATGCATTTATAAAAACTGATATAATCCTATCTGTAATTACAATTTTTAAAGGTGTCTCTATTTTCGCTTCACGTGTCAAAATCATAATAAATCAATAATTCCTCTCATTTTCAAGTTATTTATTGCTAAATAATGATTTGTACATAACTATTATATTTTATCTGCAGGAAAACGTACATTCACGTGTCATTTTCTTCATGTTGAATATATAAATTGTAGTCCGAAAGAAATGAGTAAGTCGTAGAAAATTGGTTCTCTAGGTCAATACCCTCAGTGTTTTCGTTTATTACTTACTAGCCACATATCCTAGCTTAGCACGGGTACAATTTAGACTCATAAAATTGTGTTTCGAAGCATAATCCACGAGTTTCAGATTCAACTGCACACGAATTCGTCCAAGTGAACTACAGATCATAACTAATTGAAACGCGCAGATCTCGTTCTGGGTAAAAAGTCAGGGTTGTTACAAAACCTAGCCTACGCAAGAATAAAGGTTCCACATGGAACGAAACTCTGCATCAACCTCCATACGTTAATTAATGAATTTTTAACGGAGTTTTATTCATGAAGGAGCGTGCAATTTCTTACCGCAAAGTCTTGACTCAATTCTTGAAATCACAAACGTTCAATCAGTTTCGATAGTTGCCAAGTACCAAGAACTTTATAATTTTTCCTTGTAAACCTCCTATCTCAAAATCTGAAAGTTTTCACATATTCAAATTCGATTTTTATTTCGAAAATCAGTCAGTCTGGCGAGAATTCGCTCAAAATGTTGAAGAAAATCAATTTCTAAATTGTTGACGTTTCGTAAATGTATTGTTTCATCTTCAGGACTCTGAAGTATAAGAATAAGACGTACATGTTGAAATGTAAATTTGGAAAGCAGTTCTGTTAGAAACAAAAAAAATTATGTAATATAATAATCGTTAAAAAATAATAAACCTTTTTAACACTTCACAAAAAAACAACGTTGATGAGTACTTACATTTGGGGTGGCTTTCCGAATTTTTTTTTGTAAAGTGTTCGAATTGCTTTGTAAATTTCCATTTTAATATGTATGTCTCGTTCTTATACTTCCAAGTCCTGAAGAATAAAGTTTCGAAACGTCGACAATTTAGATATTGGTTTTCTACAACATTTTGACCGAATTCCCGCCAACTTGACATTCAAAATCATATTCAAAGGTCGCCATCGTATTCAAAAATTAGTCAGTCTTTCACCTCAAAAACTTTTTTAATATTGATAAGTACGAGTATATTTATTCTGATATCATATCTGAATAATTCCAGGAAACATAAAATAACTCGAATATTGTCAAGCATAGTACTCAAGATGCCAGTGCAACTATTACAGTTCATAAATCATAAGAAACGGTCCTAAATGTAAGGGGTAATACGTCAAGACAAATTAATAGCGAGGACAAAAACTCATGTGGTTTGTTTAGTTATGAACTGCTCTGAATCTTTAACGGTAATGCAGCTATGAGTTATTTACTAGACACAAATTTGTCAGTGGATGTAAATTATGGACTTCCAATTACATTGAAATTCAACAAATATGGCAGGGAACATGTCGGAAATGATAAGCAATGATAAAAAGCTCTTGGGAGCGTTCAATAAATAGTATATAGGATAATGCTGTTCAATTTAATCACCTGATGCTTATGTTTTCATAGTATTCTACTTGAATTCTGAAAGCCCAGCCCAAGTTTTTCTTAAATCTTCATTGAGATTTGTATGCGAATCCGATTGTAAAGAAGGACAACGTGCTCGTATTGGCAGCAAAGGAAAATATTGGATTTTTGGTCTTTCGGAATAGATCGTTGATCTATAATAGAAAACATTTGAATTCCTGGGGAAAACTGTCGTTATTGATGTAAGTATCCCAGAGAGAGTCATCGATGGCTACTTGTAGGAAACTTTCTCCTAGAAAGCTGAAGACTAATAAGAATTTCATCTGTTGATCTCGGATTTTCCAACCTACATTGATGGTTGAAACATATCAATTATTAAAAAATGTGTTGATGAAAGGTTTTTTCAATAATAACAAAGTGACTGATCTGTGGTTATTTGGAAAACTTTTTCTTGCAATTTTCTGAAATATGTCAAACTCATTTTTGCAACAAGAAGAAAAATCCCTTTTTTGAAACAAGTTGACAAGTGAATAGAACTATGGTGCAAGTTTATTGGATAACTAGTACTTTTGGTGTTGAACGTGTCCAGTATTTGTAAATAACACGACGTCGAAAAGTCGAAATAGTACACTGGAAAAATTTTTTTAGATTGTTCTTAATAGACGACAAGTATGTGCAAATGCCACAAGATTGATGGTTAATTTTTATATTATCTCTGTTTCATATCAACCTGTATTTGCTGACAATGACTCATGCATGAATTTTGAACAACCAAGTAGTGGGTGATAGATGCAAATCTGTGAGTTGGACTGTTTGTCGAATTGAGAAGATCGTTGATGTGTAGCATAACAATGTTGAGATTCAGTGGGTGGGTAGCCAATATACTCGAGGAGATTCATTCTGATACATATTCAAGAACTGAGAAATGAGATGGCAAGGCATTCAAACAAACTTCAGAAGAAGACTCTGGTGCCATCGAATGTGTTAAACCTGTCAAACATGTTCATGAACGTACGTTTCAGATTTGGTTAGACTTCAGTTTTTTCTGGTTGAGATGAAATTAATATCGTTAGCTTTTGTTCACGTGATTAAAGATAAAAAAAACACTTTATTGTTTATGAATACTGACGTACACTGCCACATAGCTCTAATTCATGATGGACAAAATGTCCAACTCGATGGTTCCAGGCAACAACCTAACTAAATCTAGAACCACTTCTGAAATGATAGCTTTGGCTCACCTGGATGGCCTTAAATTTTGGAACAATCGATGGAATTCTACCTATCCTGCTATTTTTATGAAATTGAGGATACCGGTAAATTTTAGTTGCTTTTGAACGGAGTATAATTTGTTAAACTTAACTACACTCTATTTTTCGACTTTTCATGATTGCATCGGGAGCCACTGCAATGGAAGTTAAACCTGTTATGATCTTTCACTCAATCTTTCTTTTTACAAGGATAACAAAACCATCAATAAAATAATCATTACTTCAGTATCAAGATTCTCCATCTAGGTCTTCAACTTGAACAACAAAATGATTGGGAGGGTCACCTCATCAGATTGAATGCCATCATTATTTCAAAAAAAAATTCAAGCAAAATCATCAGACAATAACAAAAAATTATTCAATTGACAAGGTTATAGGGTTGAACTTCGTGTGGTTATTTGAGTTTGCCACTGAATCATGGTGGAAAATATGAAAATTTCTGCATGTGATGAGGTGGTGTCGCTATTTCCATTTTCATCTGAAGTGGCTGCTCTATTTTAATTACGAATGTCAAAAATTGAATCATACTGTCATACAATCATTTTTCAAACTTTCAAATGTTTATTTGAAGTTGTAACGTCAGAAAAAATCAATATGAACTTGAGAGCGAAGATAGGCAACATTATAATATGAAGAACCTCATCATTTTTATGAGAAATACTGAACTTCATTAGCTTTTTGTCTATCTAAGTACTTGCATTTTACATTTCAAAAAAGTGGTAGAAATAAAGTGGACTGATCTATTTCTCAATATATATTCTTATTTTTGTTCAATTTTGAACATGCAACTCATACAGAAACACGTATATGTATCCAACTTAAATAACAACCATCTTCTGGCCCACAAACTAACGCAAACCATTCAGTCCATATAAATATACTTCCTGGAGGCGAACTAAGAATTCATCGTTAAAGTTTCAGACGTCGCATGCGTTGAAGTATACTCAGTTCCTGGTAAAAATATTACATTAATGAGTGAACCTGATCGTGTACATGCCAACTCACATATCTCCAGAGTAACGCACGCTGACGGAAGGATATTCCTATGTAATCGGTCTTTACTACAAGAAGTTTGTATATGGTATATGCTTTGAAATCTCTAAAGGCTAGAGGCTATTTTAGAAGAGTTCTTTTACTGAAAGGTATGACAAGGATTGATCAAGTTCTTGGTGGTTTCTCATGGAATGAAGACAAGAATGGAGAGGAATGATGAATTTGTGACATAGTAGCATAACTAATTTGAGCATTCTCTGAAACTATAGTTCGTAGATACTATTATATTTTGATTAAACGAACATTTTTATTTTTTAAACTTGACTTGTATGTATGTTAACAAATCTTGCAAGTTTAATTTTACCCAATTCCCGGAATCCGATTGACCTGAAATTTTGCATGCTGGTCCAGAACCGATAACAATGCATGTTAATCATAAACATGACCTGGTGCTGCTGCCAGGTGCTGCTGCTCATAAATCGCAATGACCAAAATTAACGAATTGAAGTTTGAATTGCTACCTCATGCACCCTATTTGCCAGATTTAGTCCCATCGAATTATTTTTAGTTCCAAACATGGAGCAATAGCTCAGTGGTGAAATATTTTCAACGATAAAGTAGTGATATTGGCAGTTGATGGCTATTTTGAGGAGCAAGACAGTTCTTATCATTAAAACGGTGTACTCATTGAATGTTGATTATGTTGAAAAATAAATAATTTTTTTTGATGAATTTTTGTGTTTTCTTTGTTGCACCAGGAGACCATCCACGTACGTTCATCATTAGATAATTTTCTACTCTATACATTGATGCTGTTTCTTTTTTTCCAAATTTTGAGTTTCTGCCTCTTTTCTGTCCACCACTATAGGCGTTTTTCGACCTTGGTTAACAATATTTCATTCCGGTGAGTTCAGCCTCGAAGATGGTCGACCTACAGTAATTCAGGACGAGGATTTGAGGACCCTTGTGAAGATTCTTCCAACACGAACGATGAGTGGGATGGTAGAAAAACTGGGTGTTAGCTCACATGCGTTTTTTGTTGGTTTGAATCCTATTGGGTAAGTATGCCAAAAATCTTGAAAAGTGGGTGCTCCACGGTTTGAAAGATCGAAAGATCTACATAAATTGTCACGTTCTGAGGTATGTTATTCTTTGCTTTCACGTAACCAAAACGATACTTTGTTGGATCAGATCGTTACGTGTGATGGAAAGTAGATCCTCTATCCAGGCACTTCCCAAAGGCACAAACCCACCCAGGCACAAACCCACCCTGGTTACTGTAAGGTAGTCAGTGTTATTCACTATAACTATAGGTCATACCACCATAGGTGAGTCCTATTGTGGGGAAATCGACGAAAATTGAGTCAGCAGCAGCTGTCTCTGAATAATATAACTTTTTTTCTGTTTTTGGAAGATTTCCAGAATTTTTGTGTGTGAAGTTGGAAAAGTAGAGAGCCAAAACCTTATCTTATCTACTAGCTTTAAAATAATTTTACAATGTGTCCTTATATAATAGTCAGGTGAATCTAATAATTGAAATATTATTTCAACAGGTATTGGTCTAATATCGTTAGTCATAATATTAGTTCGTTTACTTATTTCCTCACTCTCATATGCATATAGATGCCTGTTGTTGTTAACTTAATCTAATCTTAATGAATCAAAGTCTATGGAATGGTGTTGTTGCAAAATATGATGGGCGACTGCTGATTTTTCAGGTCTTTCAAATTTTAAATGTGTCAAGTGTTCCTTATATCTTATTTGATAGATCTTTTTATCCATTCATGATATTTTGCATCGCATTCTGTACATTCAATTCCGTAAATTCCAGATTTTTTCCAATTCTCGACTTTTGTCTTTTGAACTTCCTAAAAGGCTCTGTAGTGTATAACTTGCCTTCATATTTAGTTCCAGGAAAATCTGTCCAAAGTTCTTGGTGTATTGATAGTATGGAACTGAGATATGTTTATCTTGGTTTTTGTCGTTTTCAAGAGTCAGGATTTCTTTCATTCTCAACCTAAACTTTTTCTTCCTTATTATGTCATCTACAATACCTCTCGAAAACCGTTACTGGCTGCTTTTTCCTGTATTGTACGTTTTTCTTCTGTGAACCTCTCATGTGAGTCCAAAGTGATGTGAACTGCCAGGAATATATCTGTACGTGCTTGTATCTTTTCTAAATACATCGTATTCTAGACCTCCATATTGGCTCATCATTACCAAAACGTCAAGAAATGGAAGTTGTCCTTCATTGGATGGAAATCTCAAAAAGGAAATATATTCCACAATATTCGATTTTTTGTTATCGAATATCGCCAAAAAAACCATCCATAAATCTTAGCCATAGGAAAATAATTTGACTCTTCTTTGGTTTCCATTTCGAATCTGCTCATGACAGCGTTACGTTTTCATTTTGTCATTTGTTCTGTTTTTAGGTCGACGACTATTCAAACCTGAAATGAATACTTCCAGGAAGGTTTTAGGATATTTTAATACCTCGTCATTCGTTTAGTTCTCATTCACTGACAAACAACTATACAAAGATATATTTGAACGCATTAAATATATTCGAACATATATTCGAATCTCTTAAGGATTATGTGCTCTGATGGAACGATGAATGTCTCTTCAATACTTGAGACGTTGCTGTTTTGAAGTTATACTTTACCTTAGATATAAATATATCGCCAGCTTACAGTAGGTTGAGGGAATGAACTCTTCTACATAGGCATAAAAGCATATACCCTAACACTAATATTTTTCCCCCTTTTGGGCAGGTTTGAAGAATATAAATCTTTGCTGAGATAATTAATCCAGCATCAAAAATCTAGTCAGTGATAAATTATTTGATATGTTATATTATCTTAATAGCTAAGCTTATCTGTGTTTGTGTG
>WOGN01000880.1:0-21638 GCA_015342105.1 Leptinotarsa texana | reverse complement strand
TAAAAAGCGCAGAAGTTGTGTCAGAAGTTGTAAAGTTCTGCTTGTGCAGAAATAAAATATGTTTTTTAGAATGAGGATAATTATCAAAACTTTTAGTCGAGTATATCTCCGTTTTTAGATTACCTTTCCCAACTTTTTTAAAGAAAATTTCTTGTTCGTAAGACAGTGTACGCCCAATTAAAATGACAAATAAATCAATATCTTGTCCTATTAAAACTGCAGTTTTTTTAGACTTTGATTCTTCAATTGCAGTTTCAACAATGAGAACAACCACATCATCTCTGGCTTGTTTAGTAGTAATATTTGCAGCTTGTAATTTTTCAATTAACATATTAATGCACTTATCTTTGTTATTTCGATTTGATAAGAATTTTTCGTGAGTAACTGGTACAACCATTGTTTCATCGAAACAAACTTTATACGTTTTTGAAAGTGCAGCACTTCTTCTCTGCTGCTCCATAGCTTTTACTTTCTTACTGTAGTCTGAATATTCGTCAAATACAACAATTATTTTCGAACTGTAATGCCTTTGTAAATAATTCATGTATTTATCAAAAATGTCATTAGTGTAAATGGGAATATAATTATAATTATGATTTGAGTTTTTCTCTTAATTATTTTTTAATGTTAGTGAACGGTTATCAGTATTATTGAATAGATATAGATTTAATGCATGAAGAAAATGATAAAATATAATATAATAGTTAATAAAAATTGACAAATATTTATAATCATTGATTTATCGATAGTTCATCAACTATATATGGCGCGTTTTCGACCGGAGGCACCGGTTGACCTGAAGTGATGCTGTGACCGCGCGCTCTCCGCCCTCTATCTCGAAAACGGTTCACCGTATAAAAAATTTTTTTAAACAAAATTTGTAGAGAATTTTGTATTCTACAATATTGATAATAAATACAAATAGCAAAAAACCCATAGGAAATGAGATATTTCCAAAAAAAGCGCAAAAAACCGATTTTTGTGACCTTTGACCTTGAAATTTAATAGTTGCTTACACCCTACCATATGTAGGTTTTGAGACAACTTTTAGGGTGTCAATATACAAGTATCTACAGACTAACAGCTGGGTATCTCGAATTCCGAGATTCTTACCTAATTTAAGCTTAAAAGAATGGATTAAAAATCGCTGAGCAGACGCTAAAGTGAATTTCATTCCTATATCGATAGAAATGCAAAATTATTGAAGTATATATCTGAATTATACAGGAGTGCATATTACGAGTCGAGAATCCATCAACCTCCATCATCAGACTGTCAATATATCTATTGTACTTATAGGGAACTCATAAAAAGCTATCAATTTTGCGTATCTACTGATATTTCATGTACATTTAAAGCAGTTTTCAGCATGGAATAAATATGACCACATGGAAGAGGGCTTATGATATTAAGATTTTTCCAGAAAATAGACAAGAAGTACTCTCTCTGTCCAGTTCTTATTTTTTACATTATTCCCTTTGCACCACCTCACGAATTCTTCATACACTTTGTCGTATATTTTCTCAGATTTATTTCTTAATAGAGAATTTGCTAAAGTGTAAACTGAGAAGTTAACCTCGAAAAGTTATTGCAAAACATAAAGCACTGAAGAACTAATCAGTCAGTTATTTGTATTGACAAATATTGCCTACAAATTGAATAATTTTTTTCTCTTTTACGTCTCAGCAAAAATTGTGAAAAAGACGAATTTGTGATTCAGCACCGTACAGCCCTGTTTCGAACCGTCAGTGTTGAGTAGTTCAGCAAGGCTGAACTACTGAACTGTGCTAGAAAGAACAAAACTGAAAGTAAAGGAGATTATATTTCCCCTGATTAGAACTTGGCAGGTCAAAACAACGCTGTTGGATCAAAATTTCATCTAGTTGCCACGTAGTGAAAGCCCTAGTCAAAATGAGAAGATGAATCTCGTTCGGCGATCGCTGTCGAAGCTTGGCTTTGCAACTGACCGCCTTGAGGAGTCTCATTTATCTTTGATATTTAAGAATTGATAGCGTTTTCGTTCGGGGAGATTTCAATTTCTAGTGAAATAATAGTGGATTCCAGCTGAAAGGAGCTACCATGAATATTACTGTCAGCTTGGTTTGATTATTAAGGTTGTATATTTTTGACATGTGATTATTTTGGTAATAATTTTTTTTTTGTATGGAATAATATCTGAATACTTAGAAAGCGGACTATAATTAGTGAGTTTTTACTATGAACATAAACAATGTCAATGGGTACTGCTTATGTTTTCAACGAGAATGATCCGGGAAAAAATGTGAGTCATAAATTATATGCGACATTTCCACGATAAAAACTTTGTAGGGTAATGAATTGGAAGGAGAGGTTCTACAGAATGGTTACACAAATCCCCCGATTTGACTGTATGGAACTTTTATCTATAAATAGGCATAGTTGGAATCAGAATTGTACGAAACGCAGCAAATCAATATAGGTAATTCACGAAAGAAAATCGAATGTGTGAGAAGGAAACAAAAGCTCGTTTATACCATTGTATGCAAGTTCGAACATTTGATGAAGTAAATTTTTTAGTTTCACGTTCTAGTTCGAGGTTGAATACGAATATATTTAATTTTTTTTCTTGACATTGTAATGTTGAAAATATAACAAAAACATAATTCAAAGGTTTTTCAAATAAGGTGTCACGCGACTGCAGTTGCATATGACTTAAAGTAATATCAAAAAACATAATTCAAAGGTTTTTCAAATAAGGCGTCACGCGACTGCAGTTGGATATGACCTAAATTAGTATCAAAAATAGCCTTGACAGCCTTGTAAATGATTTTATTGAAATCTGAAGAAGATTTAACCAGAATATTGTGAGTTATGTGGGTTTAAGGAATGTCACGCATCTCGTGAGTATGCTACAAAATATTTTACTGATGATGAAATGTAACGGTCCCGTTAAAATCTAGTTTGATATCAGTTTAAGAGCCTCCGGTGGACAGCTATTTAAGCCTGTTGGGCAGCATAAATACCGAGCAGACGGTCCCTGATTGAATACAAACTGTGAGAAATTTAGACGAGTTCTTCATAAAAATCACTATGTGAGCGCAAAATATTAGATCGTTTCAAAAGTTTTGTCCGCCTTTATGAGTCTACTTTGAACTGTAATATCTCAGTGAAATAAGCACCACTCAAATCAGTGCACTTATGCCAACATAATATAAGTCGAATAAATCCGTCAACATGAAAAGTTGGCCCACGGGATTCGATGAAGTCAACGAAGGCCGTTTTTCCTGGTCCTAGTTGGGGAAGGTTCCACCGGTGAAAAAGTTATCAAAGAGCTTCAACAGGTGGAAATCGGTTGGCGAGTGGTCCGGGAGAACTTCGATGCTCTATTTGTTCAATTTTCGGTGATTTGCGAAACGTGCGGACGGGTGTTGTCATAGAGCAGGATCGGACCTCTTCTGTTAACTAGTTCTGGCAGCTGCGGATGCAATTTCCGATACATTTATGTCGACTTTCTCACACTAGGACTCTGCTGTAATGGTTTGGCACCACCATACAGTCTTTTTTGGGTGGTCCAGCTTTTTGTTTAATTGATTCCGCAGTTTTATTTTTTCCATTAGGTTCAACAGGTTCAGATTTCAAAATATTTGTAACAACATGTTTATTATAATTACGAGTATAATTCAATTAAACGATATAGTAAACGATCGCTTCAAAAACACTTCACTGACTTTCTTCGAAAGCATCCGATAATTCCTCTTCCATATTCTCTGTTTCACTATCACTGTCGCCATTTAAATGAAAAGTGAATTTATTTTCACCATTAATATGGAAGTGCTCAATCTCAATAGAGTCTTTTTCAACTAAAATTACTTTTTTAATCCTTTTCTGCCAGTCTTCATCGGTAATATCAGATACTTCTTCGTTAATTAGCTCTATTACCTTCTTATAAATTTTGTTTGCAGGCATGTTAGGCGTACACATTCTCGAACCATCAGTCCACCCTTTCGTAACCGTGTCCTGAGTGTCATACCAAATTTCGTCCAAATAGAAAATTTGCCGTTGTTCTTGTCTATATTTAGTTATTTAATGTAGGTATTTGTTACGCAATTCCACTATTCTTCTGCTTTCCATAACTGCTTGAAGTTTGTTTATTATTTTAAATCTAAATCCTAGTTTCTTTATCCAATTCTGAAGAGTTTTATCACAGCAGCTCACGTTACGGCCGGAAGTATTCAATTCTTCCTTATGATTTCAGTTGTAGGAATCTCATTGCTTTTGTAACAGTGGTATATTGTTTTTTTCATTGATTTTATTTTGATGAACATCTAAAGGTTTTGGTAATCCTATATGACATGGCGTCTTGCGTTCATAAGGTTTGTTTTTGACTTTTTTACGTATAGTTGAGAAAGGAATCTGATGTTTCTTGTGATAGTTTGTTTTCCTCGAAATATGCTATCTGTGCCAACACTCTGTAAGAGTGCCGATAACTTTTAGTACACAGTACCGTTTACTTCGACCATACCTCTTAGAGCCAGCTCCGTTTCTATACCTCAACATTCTATGGTCGTATATCATATATCCACCATATTCTCAGGATATCCACCAGGATATCCACCGTCCTGATTACTGTAGGTCGATCAATTCGGGGCTGAAATCTTCAGCCCCGAATGCGCTGCTTGGCAGCGCTTTGGTTCAGTTTGAATTCATAGAGAAAAATTGGCCGAAAATTAGTTAAGAACATATAGTAATGAGCTGAGAAGAGGTAAAAAAATAAAATTTGAAAAAAATGAACAGCATCAATTTCTAGGTTACAAAATTCTCTGTCGATCAGTATATGCCGAATAATATGGAGCTATAGACATAAAAACGGACAAAACTTTTGAAACAACTTGATAATACAAAAACCTATACACCCATCATGGAAATTGATTGTTCGTTCAGATGTATCTAAAAACTCTTTATTAGTTTTAGTAATTTCCTGATGATATTAACTTGCTTACTGAAACAAACGTCGAGAGATAATATTTTTGTTCTGGAGTGGAAAAAGAGTTCAATTGATGAGATTTTCCATTTAACAAATAATGAATTCATGCTTTTTTTATGGATGGGTTATGAAATTCATCTTTGGGGAGCATGCTACATTAAAACATTCAGTTACCTGTTGAAATGTCCACGCTTCGTCTTCATAATAAAGGGCTACTTTGTTAGGGTGTCTCTTTGCTACTCTTGTGAAGATCTTCGGCACAGTATCTTTATTTATTCTCATCCACATAAGTTTGTAAACACCCCTTGAACCTCGGTATACTGCTCTTGAAGAAATATAGAAATTAAATAATGTACATACAGGGATATATACGGGGGAGACTCCGTTTTTAAATGGATCACCCTATATTATTTCGCATTATGAGATGAACAGATGATGAATAGATTTCAACAAAGTAGAATACATTGAGGTCTAAAGCTAATAGTTTGGAAGAAATATGCGACACAAATACGTTTTGGAATTATTGACCAAATTTATGGAAACTGGATGTGTTAACAATAAAAAGCATAACCGTTCTGGAGTTGTCAGCGATGAAGGTATTTGTACTGCAGTTTCAGGGCACGTTGGACTAATGGAAAATTCGCAATCTCTTTCTAAGGAATCAATTGTACAAATGTTTTCAGGATCCTTCATAAGTACAAACTTCATCCATGCAAGATTAGACTAGTTCATGAATTGAACGAAGATGATTTCGATAGACGTATCGAGTTTTGTGAAAGTCTCACAGAACGGATCAACTTGCATCAGAATTTCTTATATAAAATTTGATTTTTGGATGAATGTAGGTTTAATTTGAATGGAGAGTTGAATCGGCAAAATTGTTGATATTAGAGTGACACGAATCCTCATGTATACAGTCAAGTTCATACCCAACTATCTCAAAAACTGAATGTTTGGGCAGGAATTTTGGGTGACTACATCATAGGACCTTTTTTATCGATTATAATTTGACTAGCGATTATTTGGTACATGCATACAGAAAATTTAAACAAAAAAAATATGCATTTCTCCAAAAATTTATTCGAAAACGAAATAGTTTTTCAGCAGGATTTTGCACCTCCTCATTATGCAGCTCCAGCGCAACAATTTTTGGATGATCATTTTCCTGGTAGCTGGATTGGCAAAATGGCCACCAAGGTCTCCGGATCTCACTAATGTTTTTTTTTTCTATGGGATCATTTGAAGTCTAAAGTGAATGAGATAGAATTAACAACATTAGAAGATTTGAAAGAGAATATTATGAGGCACTTCAGTAGCATTGTATTTACCATTGTGCCATTGAATATTTACTATAGAAAATGTTTTTCTTCACATTGTCCAGTCATCATATTTTGATTCGAAAATTAATAAAAAAATCTCTTTTTCTGATTTATTGCTTCCATATTTGTCTCTAGAACGAATATTTCAAAATGTGGCCTCCTGTATAATTGTTGACCTATTTTTTATTATTTTTCCTGCAAATCATTATTTCAGAAGTTTTTCAGAGTGTCTCGTTTTCAACTAAAATAATTTGTAGCTCCCGAACCATACGTTTCAGACCATATATGTTTTATACTTTGTTGAAATCTGCACATCATGGGAGCATCTGACAATGCTAAACAATATAGGGTGATCCATTTAAAATATTGGTGATAGGCTCTGTGGGTGTGATAGGTGAAGTAACATCAAATGTGAATATGTCAAAATATGTCCCCTTGTGTAGTATTCTTGACCTTTTTTTTCCTGAAAATCATTGTACCAAAAGTTATTCAGGGGGGGTTGTTTTAAATGGAATGCACTATACATTTCGAGAAATAATAAATTTTTCATAATCAGTAGGAAAACTTACTTGAGATCTCTCGGAAGGGTCTTGTACAATATATAGATCAACCTTCTGTTCGTGTACAGGAACCAGAAAAGGAAGAGAAAAGTTGGTAGAATCCATACCTATCGAAATTGATTTGATTATTAATTGCCATAACTTTGATTTGTGAAAAAGTAGAATAGTCCAATTTTTTCACATATACAGAAAGGAAAATTGATGCACTGCAATTTATCCGTTTCACAAAACAAATGATGAATGTTATGTTATAACATAATTGATATGATTTGTTAATTGAAAACTAGAGTTCAACTAATGTTTCGACGCGCCATGTGTCTCATTAATGGTGGTTCAGCCTAACACCACTGTTAGTGTTGGATCATGATATGTTGTGTTTGGCTTTAGTGAAAGCTGCAGAGGAAAACAGAGAACGAATCTCGTCGACGGTCAATGTTGAAGCTTGGCTTTGCACTCATCCGCCTTAGGGAGCGTCGTTCGTCTTTGACATTCAAGGATTCAATTCTGTGTCGACAATATAGATGGCGTCTTTATTATAGTAGATGTCACCGCCCTTACTTAGATTTATCCTTCAAGGACATTTGAGCCCAGCATTGCTTTTGTGTTAAATCCCCAACCGGGCGCTGAAAGCCCTACCCAGGAAGGTTATAGCGGCAATGAGGCAACGGTAATTTCAATACCAAAGCCTAACAAAAACCCTACTTTTCCCGACAACCAGAAAATAAGCTTGAACACATCGGTGAGCGAGGTGGCAGAACACATCGTACTGAAAAGACTTGAGGACCAGTCCGACAAACTAAGAATCCTACAGGTCTGACTCAGGTCAGGACACTCTACAAAACTTCAAGTCCTGAGACTGACTTTGCCCAGGTTCCAACCTGGGCAAAGGTTCCAACCTGGGCAAAGCTAACCACACCGAAACGAAATTCCTAGATATCTCCAAAGCTTACGATGGAGTCTGGCACAACGTACTCGTGGTCAAAATAACAACTTTTGACTAATCGAGTCTTTTCTAGCTAACCGGTGATACCAATGCAGACTAGGACAAGAACTCTCCACCAGGCGACTTCTGGTAGCAGGAGTCAAACAAGGCGCAGTTCTATCCCCACACCTCGGTGTACACAATAAACGTGCCTAAGCCAGAGAACAACTTCAGCAAATTGGCACTCTATGAGGACGACACAGCTCTACTGGCAAAATCCACCAACCACGCTTCAGTTACAGGTTACCGGCAACAACGAGCGGACATACTAGAGTAGTGGGTCAACCTCCGGCAGATTAGTAACAATCATGATAAGAGTCAGGCGATACTATTCACCTGGTGGAAGGTACATCCGGAAAGATAGGTTGTCTTCAATGGATATGACATTCCGTGAACAAACGAAGCAAGATACCTGGGAATCAGCCTCGACAGGGAACTAACAGTCAGGTCCCATATCCAACAGAGGTTAGGGCGAAAGCCAATCGGCACAACCTCTACCCCATCATCGAACGCAGTTACTCAAGACCGTCCTATTCCCCATCATCTTATATGCCTTCACTTTTTTAGCCAATGCGTAGAAACATATAAACGCCAAATTGAAACGTTTATGAACACCTGCTTGCGGGCGGCCGTAAACGCTCCCAGGTAAATACCCAACCAATGCATCTACCGGGACATGAATCTTAGTATGTACCCAGTACGTGCATTCATGAGAAAACACATCTTCGAGCGTAGGTTTCGCGAGAGGTACAAGCACAAGCAGAGGCCACAACAGTCGAGTTAGGTAATGGAAACCACCGCACACTACACACAAACAGTCCAAATCAAACTGATTACTATTCAGTATATAATTTTCAGCGTCGGTAAAATGGTCCAATTTTCAAAATTTTTCCTACATATTCATACGCGCAGCTAACAAGTTAAATCACAGAAATTATGCAGCTAACACGATTATAATTTAATCATATAGCTATCTGCAAATTATACTCCGAGAATCGTTATTTTCCCTACGAGATGCGCAGCCTCCCACAATCTTAAGTCACGGATCTGGTCCAGCTAACATGAACATTTTGGCTCAAAAGTATAACAAAAGCCTTCACTAAAAAATTCAGCCTCGGTAAAACGGTCCGGTGAAATTTGACGCTACCTCCCGGACTAGTGTGAATCAAGCCCGCATATATTTGGTCTGTCTGAAGGGTCAGTAAATGTAAAATCTCTTCTCTTGGTAGATTAAAAGTTTATCCTTGCTTCTCAATTGATTATCAATCAATTTTAACTTCATTCTCATGATAAAAACGCACTAAAACACTTTTTTGAAAAATACATTTCATAAAGACTGACAAAATTGTATTTCCAAATCAGTTGATAGCGAGTATCGCACGAATGTTTTTCTTATTTGTTATTACCAAGAACATTAAAAATATTTATATAATTAATTTTCAATGATAGTGGAATTTATATTGAAACATTTATTATTGATATTTATAATTTACGATATCCAGTAATATATTGCATTAACAAGCTGAGAGTCTTGAGTTTACCAGTACCTATATTGAAGCCACATTGAATTTTATTCATGTATACGTATTTTTAATAAATATTTCAGTTCCCAAAAATCATCACAGGAGTCACAAAACACTATTATTGATGTTTCACATCTTCCAGGCGTCCTGGCGTCTGTCAGGCGTCCTGACATTGAATTGTTCATTTATATCAAAGAATTGCAGCAATTATTTCCATTTACTGTGAGTTATTACCAATATAAACAAACTTTTGATTGCTGCTAATGACATTTTTATAAGATAATTTTTGTGTCAGGTCTTACAACTTTCCAATACGGGCCTGGAAATTAAGAATCGGCGACGATGACCAGGTCGATTATTCGATTCGTGTAGATTATTTACTCGTACTTTGAAGAATGATAAAAACAAGAAACGTATCAGTTTGATGAAATCATTGATCCAATAAGAACGCCACATAAACTAAAAGTCAATTCAAATAAACTTACCTGGCACCCTATTTCATATATCCAGCATACCATTTTCGACTTCTTCAGTTTGTTGTAGAAAATGTTCGATACATCAACAAAGAATATATGCACATGTGCATAGACCGGCTTAGGCTACTCAGAGATATTGTTCACTCGTTGTACGCATTAACTGTTTATTTCTGTAGCGTGTACGGTTGAACAGAATGACCGATAAACATTGATGGCACAGAATAGTATTCTGTTTCTGTGTTGATGGCACAAGTCCCAGTCTCCCACCATGCTCGAAATCTCAAATCATTTATACAAGGTAGGCGCTTGCTTACTATGCTCAACGTCTATCAGTTGTTTATCTCTTGGTTCCAAGGATCATTTAAATCGTAATGAAATTTCGGGTCTTATCTATCCACACATATAAAAACTGTCATTTCAAAATAAGCAACGATAACATCTTATTCTCCACCTATCCCTGTTATATAATATCACAGTCTTCAATTCTATCTTTTGAATAAATGTTTATTTTGAATATTTGTTATTACTGTAAATAAACTTAACTTTAGAATGAGGCAAGATATCAGAGACGGACAAAATTTGTATGAAAAAGAACTATTTTAATAGTTTTTGATAAAAAATGCAATGGTGATAAATCACTCGTCGCAAGGAAGTCGTTGTCATTTTTTTTTCAAATGGAAAGGTGGGTCTTGTGACCCCCGACCTTTACTGTCTTGATTTGGATAACTGGTCCTGAAATTATAGGTCTTGTGAAAATGATATTCACAATTAACTTTGCAATCAAAGGAGGATTGAAAACGATTCAAATTTAGTTATCACAGGTTACACTAAGTATTTGATGCGTTTATGATATGATTATCCACAAAAAACTTCAGAATATGAATTGATGGATGTAGCCGTTACTACGTGGTAGGAGATCATGATGAAAAAAGAAATGAAAATTTTTTTTACCACTTTCATTTGTAACTAACGTTACTGCAGTTTCGTCCTATATTGACATTTTCAAACTTAAACAATAAACTAAGGATGATATATTACACTCGCTAATATATACCATTCAGGTACTTGACTGAGTACCTGAGACTGAGTACCTGAATTTACAGTTCACAATGCGCATGTGCCAATTTAAAAACTGGAGAGTAAATTAAATCTAGTTGGTCATTCAACAGGTTGCACCTGCAGTGAATTTGAAGGATTCGCTTTCTTACAGGTGTATAAAGTTTTCCATAAAAATTTTCATATTTTTCAGATTGTGGAAGGTGAAAATACCCAAAGAAGGTCGATAAAAACTGGAAAGCACTATCAACAAATTATATTTTAATTTATAAATTGTCACATCTAAAAATTGACACATTTTAGGAATCGGTGGTATTTTTTTTCATCAATGAATTGATGGATGTAGCCGTTAGTAGGAGATCTTTATGAAAATCGAGAAATGAAACTTCCTATGTTTTTTTACCACTTGTATTTGTAATTAACTACAGTAACGTTAGTTACAAATACAAGTGGTTAAAAAAGCTTACGAAAAAGAATTGGTTATGGCTTTCGCGGTCGGGAGTTTCAGTGTTACTATCTTCATTCGGGTTTGTAGGCCGTCGTAGTGGCTGGCTTCTTCAGAGGTTTATTAATCTTGATGATTCACCGATGACTGGTGACTTCTAGTTCGTAGGTTGTATTTATGTGGACTCAGGTAGTGCACCTCTCTTCTATCTTTCTCTCTCTATTTGGGATGGTCGTTGCTTCCTATCTTCAGGCGCCTTTGACCAATATTCCTCCTATTGGTTAACATGACCTTCGTCGGGGGGCGCAGCGTTTTTGCACGAAGCAATGCTGCCACCTTCCAACTTTTTTTTTCATCATAAAAACAATTCAATTTAATAACAACAATTTGGTTTTTATGGAGTCGCCTCCTGCTTGGAAGACCTTTTGGTTTTTATACACATACAGCCCCCTTTACGTGGTTGGTTAGTACCTCGTCCACTAGATGGAGTGACATTTTTGTTGTTCACTCCAGCTTGAGACGAGAAATGAAATACTCTGAAAGAACTTCGATTTTCAATTATGGAATATCATTGACTTTAGGTCGATGATGGTCACTATCTTGCACTGGCGAGTGGCTAAGGAGCCCGAAACCGGTCTGCATGTGTGCCCGAGTGGTCCCAAGCTGAGATCATACACAGAGAGGAACATTGGTTCAGGAGAAAATTCAAGGAAGCCTCATACATGCTGTCCAACAACGTATTTAGCCAAGCTAGCGTAGAGATACGCAACATATGGAAACCCATCATCAAGGGAAAAATGGCCGACTCCCGCCAAACGGTCATCTCCCACTGAACCAGTGAAGCGGAAAAAATAAGTGAGAGTACTCGAACGAACCATAAATAGTCATCTCTCGGAGGAATCAGTCCAGTCATCATCCGAAGACGATTGTAGATACTAACAATCGAAACGTCGTAAACTAACGTGGCTTTGGAATCTCTTCAAATTTAATTTTTTTTATTTTTATTTTTTTATTTCTTTATTTTTGTTCAATTGTTCGATTTGGACTTGTATTTTATCTCACTATTATTTCATTTCGGGTTATTTTTGCCTAATATAATTGATATTTTCAGATATTTATTTTTAATTCTCCCTTTTTTAATTGTTTCAGGGATTTCAAATCATTTTATAAATTAGACAATGGAAGTCCGAAGTAGTGAATTTCATATATGTATGTATCATGTATAGACTACCCCTTCTATCAACAAAAGTGGAAGTGTATGCAATATGGCAACGCACAAAAATTGTTAATTTGAGGTTACAACGACGTGGGCGAATTGATCTGAGAATGCTAAAGAAAGTGGTGGATCGGTATAGACTGACTTTGTACACTCGGGAATCACAGGCAATGAAAAAGTTAGAAAGTTTACCCAACAAGAACCATCAACATCATATATAGGATTTGAACCAGTTGCGGGACGACCAAATTCTATAGTAGAGAAACATATTAGGAAATTATTCACTGAGAAATATAAAGAGGAATAGTAAAATATTCCTGTGGACGGTAGAAGCTCTATAATGGAACCGTCAGATAACAACTGAAGGATTGCTTCAAAAGAGCAGGAATCAGCTCAGAATGAATACGTGATAGAAGATTATAATGAAGAAAGGAGAATTGAAACTTTCTATGTTTTAACCACTTTTATTTGTAACCAACGTTACTGCAGTTTCGTCCTTTAAGGACATTTTCAAACTTATACATTAAAGGTCCTTCAGACTAGGTAAAAATGAGTCAACGTTTTTATACCATTCCTTGGAATCCAACCAGTGGTTACCGAATCTAAACGATACGGAAATTTTGCACTATACAAGCAAAGGGTGGAAACTCAATTATTTGGAATCCTTGGAAATTCATAATCATTAGCATTGCGGATGTAATCTGCTAAATGAGCGAATCGATCTAGTTTACTGATCAGTTTTCAAATTAGCGTATCCACATTGTTACAGGTGAACAAATTTCAGGTACTCAATTAAGTTACGAACCTATATTATTACCTACAGTAGATACATAAGTGCAAACATTGTGTTTTATTTTCAGTTTAGTATAATTGTTTGAAAATGTTCTTATAGGACATTTTTAACATTAGTTATAAATAAAAGTGATAAAAACATATAGAAAATTCAATCTTTCATTTTTCACACTTACTTATTCACCCTGTCAAATGATGATATTTTGAATAATATTACAACACAAAGCATACACTTTTCTCATAACATCACAACTTCATGAAATTGGGAGACATCTATGCACCTGTCACAATGACAGTACGTACACACATTCATGCATTTATTTAATTTCACCTCACGCAGAGATCTCCATCTGATAGTCTGGTTCACATGTATTTTTTTTTGTGAAATTTTACAGATGGGTCATTGGATTCGTATTTTCACCTAGAAAGTTTAAGAAAAGGTCCGAAAAGACGCTGAAAAAAATTACAAAAGTTATACACAATTAAGTGAAAAAAAGGGCTTTAGTTTTTTTAATATTTCGAAAAATTTTCAAAATTTCGAAAATTTGAAACAAGATCTGAAAAGATCAATAAATTTGCTTAAAAAATTCCCGACCCCCGAAACTGTATCTCAATTATTTATAATTTTTACAGAGCCCCAAAAATAGAGCCAAAAATGGTTTCTTGAAAACACTTCTTTGTTGCAAAAAATGCGTTTGTTAATTAACAATCTTCAAAGTTTTGAAAAAAAAAATATTTTTTTATTGTTTATTTGAAAAAAGATATATAAACAAATATTTTTATTCAATACTCCATTCTGCAGTAAAAGTACACTTTTATAATTATAATAACTTTCAAACTATTGCAGATATGACAGATATACTTCAGGTCTTTTTTGTTAATTATGAATTTACTAACAATTGAAGCCTTTTACTCAAGTTGTAGCCCTATTATTTATTTAACAGTCAAAAGTTTTTTGATAATTTTTATTATTTTTTTCGTAACCTTTTAGATCGTTTTAGTGGCGGTGGTTCATCATCTGTGGTTTCTTCTGTATTTTCTTGTCGTGACGTTCCTTGAACCTCTTCCTCTTCGACTTCTTCAAGTATCGATTCACAGTATTCTTGAACTCCTATTGAATAATTTTGATAATCATTGAGGTCGTCTTCCAGCATCATCACTGTCATCATCAAGTGATGGCCTTATACTTTGAAACATGTTTCACCTTTACAATTTTTACATAAAGATGACAAGGAAGCCCAGCTTTTTTACATCCACATACTCTTCTATGCAGGCACAAGTAACCAGCTTAAGCAAGTCGAAAGGCGCCAGTTTTTAAGTTGTTTTTATTGGCAGGAAAATTGTTTCAGATTTGATCCAACCCCAATCTTCCGGATTTTTAAATTATAATTTCCAATCCAAAACTGAACTTGCTAAGGAACAAGTCCCGTTTCATTACTAAATTGAAAAGTGCGCTTATAGCCGATACAAATCAAACAACCAAACAAGCTAAAGAATATTCCGATACATTAATGATTCAAATAGCCATAGACCTTGCCGAAAAAATCCAGACAAAAAAATAGTTGTGATTGGGACTGATGTATATCTTGCTGCTTTATTGATAGCTTTGACACCGGAGAATTCAAATACTACAATGTGGAAACCGCGAGCATCTACCAAACAGTTGGATGTCATTTATGAAACTAGAGATAATAAACACTTGAAAAAGAGCATTCTATTTGTGCATGCCATACAATGAGCACTATTTTCGGCAAAGGGAAAAACATTGCTGGATATTATAGATAAAAATCCTCAGCTGATGCAATACGTGGAAGAAAAAAATAATAAACATTATTAGAAAACTTTTAACTGTACTAAGTATGATTAATTAATTTTCAAAATAACTTTCAGTAAAGCGACAGTAATATCGTTGCACCTTCCAAAACCTTTGTGGAGGCCGCAGTGAGACATCTCAAGAATGCCATCATAGATGAGACGTACGGTAAAGTTACCGCAGAACTAGAGAGTATCATCAAAAAACAACTGCTGGTGGAGCTGGACAAGATTATCTTCTCCGCCTCCAGCAGTAATAGCAAACCGCCGACGTTCAAGTCGTGGACATACTTCGGTGAATTCATCAGAGTGACGCTAGAGTGGCTGAAGAAAGCCATAATGAACATTGAGCCGTGGTAGGATGCATCACTTGCGGTCGTCAGTGTGGATAAGCTCCCAAAGCTCACCAAAGCCTCGATCTGGATTCCGGAGGACGTCCACAGTACGACTTTCGCTGAAAAGAAGAGGGTGCTGGGTCGGCTGGAGGCGCAAAACCCTGACCCCCCCTAGCGGGGGAGCAAATGGAAGTCTAAAAGCAACCTCAAATTTAACAACTGTGGGCAAAGACGTTGGAAATAATACAATGCAACCTCCAACACAAAACGGCGGCAACGGCAACACTATGTCGCCACCTTGATGTATTGGGGAATGCAATAGCTTTGATACAAGAGCCCTGGTTGATATAGATCAAAATAACTAGTTTCAGTAGCCTAACTGGTCAAATTTTCAGCTTACTAAGCAATCAGCAACCTAGGACCTGTTTATGTTCCTAGGAATCATACATCCTTTCCGATAGCACAATTCTGCACGTTAGACCTCACTGCGTAAAGTGGAATGTCCAGATGGAAAAAACAGATATACGGTGTTGATACTCGCATCGGTGTACCTTCCTTCAGATGCAGCCATCCTACCACCGACCAGAGAAATGGAGGTACTAGTGGATCACTGCCTCATCCAGAGAGTAGAGCTTATATTGGTGTGACTCAAACTCTCACCACCTCTCTATATGAATTTATAATTGAGAAAGATCTACCAATCTTGAACAGAGGCACGGAGCCATCATTTATTAACGGCCGTAGCCAAACATTAATAGATATCAAGCTGACGACAGCCAAAAAGTCAAACAAAATCCCGGACTGGTAAGTGTCGGACCATATTTCTATATCAGACCACCGCTGGTTAACCTATACAGTAAGCCACAATGACAGGACCACTGTAAAATCCCGTGACACGAAGGACGGTTGTAGCTCTCTACAATCGACTCTTAAAAGGAGCTCTACGGAAAACAGAGGTCCTGATTCCTGGCAATAATGAAGAACTGAAAAAGTACACGGTATCTATCTAGAACAAAATAGACATATCCTGCAAGGAATCCTGTCCGATGAGGATGGTTCAAACAGATGGCACAACTAATACATGGTAGTGCTCTGAACTGGAACACCTCAGGAAGACAGCGAGAACGATCTTTAACAAGGTAAAACCTACACGACTTGAAGAGGACTGGAATATATATCAAGCCAACATCAAAGAGTTCAAAACAGTCTGCACACAAAAACAAAGAGTAGCCTTGAGAGCCTATTGTGAGGCAGTCGGAGATTTTTTACTAGCTTCCAGGCTACAGAAGGCACTTTCAAATGACCACCATAAGAGTATCGGCCTCCTGACGAAGGAAAATGGCCTCTAAGGGAGTGTTGAGATTCTTATAGAAACTCACTTCCCAGGTTGTGCCTTTCCTGGAACGACGAACTGAACGGAAGTAACAACAACACCCACACAATACGACTGGCAATCTGTTAATGCAGTAATTGATGAGGATAAGATAAGATAGGCCATATCTGGCTTTTCCCCCTTCAAGTCACCAGGATCTGACGGTATAAGACCAGCCCTATTTCAATGGAGATTGGATATTTTTATGCCGTACCTGGTTGGAATATTCAGAGCCTCTCTAGCTCTGAGGTATATTCCCAGTAAGTAGGAGCACGAAGAGTATTTATACCCAAACCAGGTAGGACGGACACATATTATTAAAAACATTCCGACCAATTAGTCTCACATCGTTTTTTTTAAATATGAGGCATGCATATATTCCGGGAAGGTCTACTGATTTGGTCCTTCACCATGTAGTTGGCAGAATCAAAGGTTCACTGGACAACAAAGAATCCACCATGGGTATATTTATACATATCGAGGGAGCGTTTTATAAAATAACCTTCCCAACAATTATCCAGCAACTACACTCTAGGTAATACACCTGGTAATAGGAGAATAGATACTCAAGATTTCTCTAGTAAATCAATTGATACTCATACATTAATACTCATCAATGTATAAGACATCACAGTGAGAGGACTGGTCATGAGGGGATATCCACAGGGACGAATCTTATCACCCCTGTTTTGGAACATAGTTCTGGATGTCCTAAAGAATCACCTCAACAATAACGGATTCTACACAATCCCATATCTGGCGATAACCAGGAAAAATCTACGTTTAACAGTAAGATTTCTGAGTGGCCACTGTCAACTAAGGAAGCACCTCCACAATATGGGGCTAGTGGACACACCTCTATGCAGGATGTGTGAACAGGAAGATGAAACTGTCAGGCATCTCCTATGCGAATGTCCGGAGCTATCGTCAGTAAGAGAGTGTGTGTTCGACGAGTCTTGGCCTACAGCTGCCGATATAGATGTCTCCTAGAGACCTGTCCACCTTCCTGGAAAGGACAGGATGGACGATGACATAGGACAACTCCTTGGGAGGATGTACAATGGGTTGAATGTGGCCTAAATGCTGTGGGCCCACACCCATCCTCCCTACTCTACAGATACAGAGATATAGGGGTGGAGCTCCATATATGAGAAGAATACTCCGAAGAAGGTCTGATCTAAGCTTTTTAAAGCATCAAAAGTTGTTGAGGTGTGTACAATTTTCTAGTGCAGCACAGTGTTCCAAGCTTTTGAGAAGCAGCCTTTGCAATTCCAGCGACATGATTGTGCCGCAACATATTGGTGTCCATTCTAACCCCCAATAAACTTATCGATGCAGAAATTCATCATCACATTATTATATCCGGTTCGGAGACATTTATCTTTTTGGAGAAAATTTCGACACCGTTATGATTTGATTTGCAGAAACTCAATGGTGTTTGCAAGTTAAGAGAATAGTGCCCTATATTGTGTATCGTTTAATGTTAGCCGGAAAGCCACTTCTCGCTGCCTAAGCCGTTGTAATGGCATTCAATTCAATTCGATTCAAAAACGTATATTCAGTTTTGAGTCAATACAGATAGTTTGTGTTGGGGTTTTGAGGGGGCCCTGCTATAGGCTTATGCCTCTTCAGGATTGACAATGGTATCTCGCCGGGCGATGCCAGGTGGGACTAGCATCTACTTCATCCAAACTATCTCCTACGATTTGTATTGTCAATCGATTTTGGAACTGTTATTTCCAAGACGTTTTTTGTATATCACACATTGGAAGATTTTTTATTTTCCAATTTATTGATGGAATTGATGTACAAACCTATTTGAATAACTTTGTGAGGAAAATTAATAATATGTCAATAAAAACTAATATTGATTTACATTGTTTCTATCCACGAAAATATTGACTAAAAGGCTAAATAATATTGAGGACAATGTCAAGAAATAATTTTATGGATAAGACAATGGTTTAAGACAAATTATTTTTCACCTGTCTAGCAGTGGTGAGTCCTGGAGGCACAAAAGTATACCCTAAAGATCTGGCATCTAACCCATCGTGAGTTGTCACGTATCCCAACCTGGATCGAGCTCCGTGTTCAGCCACCACTTCGTGATCGTCTCTGGAGCACTTGCAGTTCTTGCATGTTTTTCTGTAATGAAAATGAACAAAAATAAGTATTGATATATGGATAATTTTTAATTTCAAATTGCCGCATTAATTGGAATCAAGCTGAAAACATATTTTTGAGTTAATCTCGATCACGTGAGTCAAATGTCACGTGACATTTCGTGAATGTTTCAAATTTGAAATTAGTTTTACCTGTTGAGGACTACCTGAATTTAAAACATTTCACATACTTCAAGTTACATGCTCAAAGCTTTGTATGGTAATCGTTTTTATTTTGAAGCTGATTATTTCCAGTCATTCAACACCATCAGTTACTCTTTTTTATATGAAATAGCATATCATCGGATTTTCTCAACCTGCTATTAATTATATATAATTATACTAAGGATTGTTTGCAGTTTATAGGAAAATCGCAGTCTAAGGGCAAATCAAGTTGTGGATTCCATGAACTCGAAGTGCCTCGGGGATCGATACTGAGGCCATTATTACTTTACACACACACACACACACACACACAAACATATATAGTTTTCCTTTATTTTCAGTATTTTAATAAATAAATTTCACAAAGGATTTGAAGCTTTATATCTTCTATTATTTATTTGCGAGCGCTTTCGACAGCTGGTCGTACTGTCATCATCTGGCACTTCTCAAGTGCCAGATGATGACATATATAATGAAACACAACTCTGTCTATCGTTTCACTCTAATGACGTAGCTTCTACCAACTTGAGAATAAATGATGATTTAGCTAGTCTAATTTGAGCATCAGGCTGGTGATCTGTGAAACTAATCGCAGCCTATTGTACCAAATAATCTGGTTGTATAGTAGTATGTTTAGTGAACATTCTGATGGAAAAATCTGATGGACGAATGTTCGTCATACTTGTATTACAAAATAAGTTTTTGCAGTGATGTATATACTTTGAATTTGAGGTTCAAAGGTTTACTATCCCCTCGTCTCCACCAAACTGATCTATATCGTCAGTTTTTCAGTTACAACGTATACAGCTTGTTTAATAACATCCCGTACATTTTCCCTATTCAATAACCGATACAAATATTATCTGATCCCTGGTGAATTAATAAGCCAGTGATTTTCATTGATTTTATATTTATTTAAAGTGTTCTAAATCAGTAGTTAACATATTCTTTCTCTCCTTACTTTCTTTCCAGCTCCTCAACAGTAATCGGTACATGTTCCTAATTTCGTTTGCAGTTTATTTATTTATCAATTTATTTCTTGTAATTATAAAACTACAAAAAATTATTATTGCCAATAAATACTTGCCCATAAATGAATTTCATTGTCACAACATTATTCAGCAGAGTTTAATTTATTCGCCAACCAGATGACATAGTAATGTGTTGTGAGTCACATACTCAGTTCATTTATACTAATCCATTTGTTAACCGTATATTCAAACCCACAAACTAGGTAATTCATCTCTTCAACATTGACAAATGACTTGGACCGAGTTAAAGTCACAGAATAATTTTCTTAGTCTAGCAAAATTTGATGGGGAACTCTAAAGGCAGTTTTATTTTTAGATTTTCTATACTCTTCCCGCAAACTGTGAAGAACTCGCTCTCATCAATGTCAACTAAACCTTATATATCCGTTTCGAAGATACTATACAGAGAATAGAATTCATTGAAATAGCAAGGGATACACTCCATAAATGGGAAATCTATAAATTGAAATTGAACAAACTGCATTCTTGTTTTATATCCCGTGTCATTGTTTCGGAAAGAAGAGGCTATGAATGTCAAGAAGAAGGAAAATATTGAATCCGTCCTTTTTATTACCTAATATTTTACAGCACCTACATAGTCGGCTGAATGCAATTCTTGAATACAGTTGATTTAAGCAGAAAAACTGTAATTTATAATTGAATATTCAACCAAGCGGTGGTTAGTTAACAAATTTTTTGTAAAAAGTTATATATACAGTGTTGTTGTTACAATGCTTTTCATGAATATTACTGATATAGACTGAAAATTGTTTCAAAACAAGCACTTTTTTCCCTCATTTAAAAAATATCGTAGAAAGAAACATATATTTATAATATGGAACTGAGTTTCAATTTTACACTAACATGTGCATATATCTTTTAAAAAGACAAATGTTTAATAAAGTTGTGTTTTTAAAAGATATCTTGATATCTTTTAAAAGATATATGCAACTTGTGCATATACCGGGCAGGCGGTCCTCGATTAAAGACAAAATGTGAAAAACCAGAAAAGTACTTGATAAAAATTGCTGCGTGAACGCAAGCAAAACATAAGTGGAACCACCTATTGGTGTGTCACCCAATTCAACTTGACAAGTTGGATTCGTTTTCCGATGGCATTTCAGGTTAGTTTTCCAAATATCTGCTACCCTTCACATCCGACAACAGTTTGGTCTACAAACAGTTACTATTTGAAAACATGGGCAAAAACGAACACCAAGTTGGCGTTGATGAGAAACAGAAAGCTGTTCTTGCTGAAATGTAGAAAGCACCACATATTTCCAAATCACGTAACGAAAGGTATTGGCAATGTAATGGTATTGGCAATACCTCCTGATATTAAACGTTTTCTGGCTCTTGGTCCAAAATTTGGAATTTGTCCCTTAACAAAAGAAATTAAACTTTCTAACCTTCTTGCAGATTTAGAAAA
>WOGN01000879.1:0-21652 GCA_015342105.1 Leptinotarsa texana | reverse complement strand
GCTGGAAAACAGATTTTGTTTTAAAAATTTGCCTCGGCGATGAATGTTCTTTTCTTTAAATGGCACAGTTAATCGCCATAATTGTTGCTATTGGGCTGATTCAAATCTTCACATTTTTCATAAAGTGACCTTATTGTTGGCCCATTGTTTTTAGAAGCAATTCAACCGGACAAATGTATCTGTTGCCTCTGGAAGATACTAATAATCCCCTTCTCCCTGATATTATTGAAAATATCAATTATCGGTAGGATCTGTTAATATTTCAACAAGATGGGGCTCCTCCGCACTATGCTCTGCCTGTTCGGCAGTATTTATATCAGACTTTTCCGGATCACTGAATTGGAAGGCGGGGCACTATCGAATGGCCACCACGATCACCAGACCTTCCGCCGTTAGATTCCTTTCTGTGAGGTTATTTGAAAGGCAGAATTTACTGTACTTTACTCCTCCTCCTGCATCACTCGAATATTCACGGCAACGATTCGCAAATGAATGTCGCGAAATCACTCCAGTTCCCTATTAAAATTCCAAGTGTTGTTCATCCTTCTGCTCCGGGGTTGTAAATGGGAAAAAAACTGTCCCTCTCCTAATAGAAATCGACCTGTCTGAGTTTTTTTAGGATTTTCAAAATTAGTACCCAAAACCTCCATGTCAAGTTTTCGAAGGTCCACCCTGTGTAGAATTTCACTTACATAAATATTTATCCACTCAATTATACTATACTTACCTCTATATGTTTGTATATGTCGTGAAGGTGAAATTGTATGAATTGATATTATATTTACTTTTCCTGTCTTGACTTTAAGAATGTGTTGAATGAAATATGTGTATTATTACTTTTCTACTAAATATAATAATTTTTCTTTGTTTGTATTAGAACAAAAGTATACACTTTTATGAAAATGATCATTGGCTTACACACTTTTTTTGAACTATTTTGATTACATTTTGATACTTGATATTTCAACTGATAAAAGTTTGGTACTGACTTTTTGAGAACAATGCAAAAGTACCTACTTCTTTTAATCACATTTTTTTACATATTTTGGAAAAACAAAATTGTAAAATAATCTTATATATACTGTTATGAATATCTCCACTTATGTGAAAACATTTTTCTCTCATTGAATCACACTTTATGAATGGCAATCATTTCTATTCCATGTACATTACATTATTTTTTTATTTTGTTTTTTCTCTTGTGTAAGCTTTGCCAACAAGAGTTTCCCTTTGGACAATAAAGTATAAATGAATATCTAAAAAGTTATTTCTATACAGTATAACTTCATCTTTAATTTTATTTACAGGACTTTCAAAATGTACAACCCTGTAAATTATTATTCTATAATATTTAAGTATGTTTGGTTTATGAATTCATAATTACTTTCAGTATTCCATTTAATATCAGGTAAATATCTGGTTTGCCTACATCAAGAGCTTTTAAATTTTTTTTTTGTACTCTCATAAAATGATGAACAGAACACGATTCTGAAGTCAAAATGTGGCAGTGACCCTTCATTCAGAAATTATGACTCATTAAAATGTCAAATATTGCACAAAAAAATAAAAAATTTCTCATTTTCCACAAAAAAATATATACTTCTAGTCAACTAGTGCCTTCAATTGACAAATTTAACCAGAAAACAGCTTTGACAAAAAAAGGCTTTGTACCAATAAAAGATTGAAGCAAGGTGGAGCAATATGTAGGGTGGTGAAAAAAATATGTAAAAGTATCCCAATCATTTTTTATGCAAAAAAAAGTTGATCTTTGAACCTTTTGAAAAACCATCATTTCCAAATGAAAGGAACACCGCTATGTTTACACTTTTACATAAGTAGAAACAAAATTTTTTCTTTGGGTAAATTAGTGCAAGATAATTTGCAAATGAAACATGAATAGAAAATCGAATACAAAAATGAACTCCATCACTTTTACAATTATTGATTATTACATACTTTGAAAATCTTTTCAAATATATTTTTAAGCTTTTATAGTGATGGAAAACTTTAAACCAATAACAAATTTTAAGCAGTATATTAGTTCAAGCTGGTATAATTTATGCTTTATGTTTTACTTGAATACCCTGTTGCAATTTAGAATGACTTTTAACACTAGTATCACTGCTCGAGTCACTACTACTACTTGTTTCACTATCACTGGTGCTCGAATCACTTGAGTCACTGGTAGAAGAGTCTGAGTCTGTACTATCACTGTCTGAACTTCTACTTTCCAGAGCTTTGCGTCTTAATTTTGGCGTGGATATGACTATATCTTTACCTTCTTCTTTCGCTTTTAACCTTTTCTTAAGCTGTTGACTTCTGGAAGATCGATGTACATATTTTCTTTTGCCAGTACATTCGTATGACCAATGGCCATATTCAAGACATTTTTGACATCGAACTCCTTGAGGGGGATAGACATTAGTTTTTCTGAAATTGTATTTTTGTTACACACTAAATTTCAATATTATTTCAAAAACCTTACTTTTTACCATAGTAGGCCTTTGTTGACGATCCCAAAGTCATTTCTTCTCTGTTCGGGCACAGAATATTGTTTATTATTCAAATTTCAATAGTTCAATAGTTTGGGTTGTTTGGGAATGTAGAATATATACATTATACCACAAGCACAAATTACATAAATCTGTGGCACAGAATACCATACGGTAGAAATACTCATCTGACGGCACATAGACAGCATAGATAACATAGATATTGAGGGTTCAAGTTTCTTTACCTATATTCTGTGTATGTCTCTCTCTCTCTCTGTGTGTTATGTTGAGGCCAGTTCTTCTCATGTTACATGCCATTCGTAAAAATATAGATGGTACTCGTGTACCAAAATATAGATGTTATAAGTAATATAGCTGCAAGAGTTATAAACCAATTCCCTTTAATTTTTTATGGAGCTTCATTCTGGCGTTTTTTGGACCTCCGATCGGAACCTTGGGGAACACCCAACTCGAGCTAGGCATGACGTAGTTATCCGCACTCATTCACTTTTCGTCATGCGCTACTGCGCATACAGCGGGAAATTCAAATCCAGTAGATGAGCAAGCTTGGTTCGAGCGCACTTCAAGGTCGTGCGTCGCTGGTGTTTCAGAGAGAAACTTTAGTGAGTGGGAGAGAGAAACCTGTGAGGTCATCGACACAGGAGGGAATGAGTATCGTAGCGATTCAAGCGTGGAACTCAGCCCTCTTAGTACTCCGCATTACCGATCGGCTCCCTTTTGGACTCCGCCTCACCCCTCGGCCCCCTTTGTTACGTTCCAGTCTCGTGATCCTATTTGAAAAATGTTTATAGTTAAGAGAATCGAACCCAGGACGTCCGCGTGGTAGACATTATCCTTAGCCGCTACGCCAACGTAAGATATGGAAAGTAACTACGAATGATGGGTTTTAATAGCGTAAGTTTTGATGGGACCGAAATTGACTCATTTTATATACTTGACCGCATTTTTTATTTTTTTGATTTTCGTAGAATGTTAGGGAAGTTGTAATCGTCATTATTATGTTGATGATAGGAAAATATATTTAGATTTGGGGAAGAATTAATATTTTATATATAGGCTGTTCACGTTAAGAAGAGAATTATTTAATTTTTGGTAATTTTGTATATCCAACATAACAACGGTAAAATTCCCACTGAAATGCGTTCAACAGCAATGAAACTAGTAACATTACTGTAACAAAATACTGTACTATTTAAAACATTGTGAGAGCTCAGGAAAGGAGGTAAGAACTGGTGATCTTGAATTTCTATAGGCGGTATGCCTCCGAGAACACCTTCCGGTAAGGGTGGAATGGTTGGTGATATTTCAGAAGAGCATCATCCATGGAAATACCTATAAAACTGACAGGTCGCCAACCTTAATGCGGTTCTCCAGAGAAGTGAGCTTGTAAGTGAAACATCACAGATGAGAGGAATGTCTTTTTGTTACAGAATCTGAAAGTTTCAGTGTGTGTTTAGTACTGCAAAATAAAGTTATCAAAAATATTTATAATCTCATGCTTTCCAAAAATTTTAACATTTTGCCACAATACATCTATACATTTCAAGTATATTTCTGTATACACCAAATTATCTGGCTCTATGGCCAAAACTGGGTATTTTTCAGAGGAGTTTTTATATCTAATAAAATAACTTTATAAATAAGAGCATTGTATACACAGAGGTTGAGAAACATAATTAAAAACTACCGCCATAAGAGTAATTTTTTCCACTTATCCAAAATAACTGTCTGTATTTTTTTATTATTATTTTTCTCCTTTCGATACTTGTAAATGTACTCATCTTTATAGTAATATCCTGTTCAGTAACATATGTTGATTGTAACTATACCTATCTACTCATCTTCTGTATTAGATTTTCTTTTATAGCAATGAATGTAATTCCATATATACTCCATCTAGATCTAGAGGATTTATTAATCTGTATAGAATGTAAATTGTCTTAATTCAATAAAGTGTTCTTTCTCTTATAAATATATTTTTTGAAACTAGGTTTCTATTATTTTATTATTTGACATATCGCAACTAAAAAAAAGTAAAAAAAAAATGACAACCATCATTTCCTATTGAATATTGTCTGTATGCAACTCGAGAACCTGGTGCAAAGAAATAAAAACCAAAACGGAAATCATATTCTTTGTGTGACGTAAGTTAGTTGTTAAGTGAATAATAACGGATATAACACCGGTTGCACAAGAATAACTATTCAGTATACAAACTGAACATTGAGCAGAAAGCTTTTTAATCTGTTGATCACAGAATAAATATGACCTATGGCACACATATGAAAAACATATTTTTCATTTTTGATAACAGTTTTTTTCATTAACATTAATGATTTTTCGTAATTATAGAATTCATTAACATGAATATTGAAAGAAAAAATCATAATGTCGGTCTATAAAGACCCCTAGATACCAATTTTGAATGAAATCACATAATAATATCAAACCTCAATCGTAATTATAACTGTTTTGCGATTTCTAATCGAAAATTCTTTATATCGGACCTCACAAACCGTACCGCTTGTTCTCATCAAATCTAAGAATAAATCACAAATTTCGTCATTTGATTTTATAAACTAGAATTCATTACTTTTGAAATTACATTTATCATTGTTATGAATTAGTTCATTTGAAATAATTTGATTTCAACCCCGTAAACCACGCGCTTTTTATAAAGCCATACATAAATAAAAATCTAATGAGAGGTAGAAAAACTGGTCCATTTCCAAAATCATCAATAATAAATGGGATTTCCTGTAGAAACTATTTGAACAGAATATATTTTCACCTAAAATTATTTATTTTATAAATGTATACTAGCCCTATAATTATCAACTAAACCAGCCGCCACTGTTTCAATGTCTAACTTACTTTAAATGTAAACAAACTCTCCATAACCTCTCATTACCCGCAACCCACCCCCATTGCTGGAGGCAATGCTGCCACCCACTAGTTTTTTTACTCCTGAACAAAAATTACAAAGTGAAGACTCGCAGCTTCTATCTTTAGTTCCTTAACAAATTGAACATACCCGAGAGTACCATCTACTTTTTGCATGGAAGTATTTGTGTTGTGGTAATATAATCCTTGTGAGTATACTCACATGATATCGAGAATTGAGAGACCCTGGTTGTACAGAATTTCTACTTTTCTAATAAAATCCAATGTATAATAATACAATCAAGTAGGCCATTTTATAGGTTCCGATCAAGAAAAATTTTTGGATTAACCTATGACGTAAACGTAAACGATAGATGGATCAGTAGTATACGGATTTAGTATGCGTATTCTCCAAGGCAATAATAATAAATATTGTTGACCAGTGTCTCTGACATGGAAAATATTGATGTAGGTGAAAAAAAATTAAATTTTCACCAAATTTATGTACATTTCTACGTATAGTGGTCGAAAGGAACATGCAAATTTGTTGAAATCTTTTTTTTTTACAAAAAAAAACAATATGTTGTTATGATCAAGGTATAAAAGTGTTATTACTCACAAAATTTCATTAGGCATTTAAGGATTATTATTGAGTTGATGTGTGGGAATAAGAATAATTTCATAATATTCGAATAATTTCTCCCAGTGTTTTGGTGATTGGACTGTGTTCAATTCTTTTCCTCGGTGTATTTTCCATAAGTTAGGTATTATGATTCATGATCTTGTTAATATATTCGGAAAACTTTTGGTAGATAAAAAAAGTTATTATAAATCTGGAAGAAGTTCCAAGAAGGCTATGAATATTCAGGTGAAGACTAAATCATATTGCTCTCTGTGATGATGTTGCCGAATCGAATTGGACATCTACTGGAACGACCAACGAATCAATTGAGTGTACATTATCACAACTCGAAATTACGTTAATGTTAATTTCTTATTGGAATCACAGCTGGAGTTCTGGCACCCAGTTGTAAATAATGAGATTTTATGCGTGCGGTAGTTATATATTGGTCGCATCTGATTCAAGTGACATTCGTAAATCAACCGCATTTCTTGCCATTAAAAGAGTATTTGAAGCAATAACTGATTCAATTTATATATCAAGATGCCAGAGTATGATGAAGTATTGAGAACAACACATACTTTTTTTGAAATTATCAGCTATCCAAATGTGATTGCTATAGTGATCCTCATATAAGGATCGAAGTATATATATAAATACACAAATCCAACTCACTAAACATGTTTCAGATAATGTTCTATGAAAAAATCATAAGCAGTGGTTTTTTATATGATTTTGATGCATGTGTGCTTGTCAAAATTGTCAATACTGTTAATGATATTCTTGATATTTCTTTGATGTAAGTAGTTCTGGCTATCCTTCTGATGCCAATTGGACACCAATAACCATTAACGAAAAACCGGACAACTGTCCATAAATTCCCATAAAAATGTCAACTTTTCAACCATGAATATAACTGCTATAATCGGAACTTATAAAGCGGCGAAATGCTGCAGACCTATAAAACGGGTCTTTAATGCTAAACGGCTATTCGACAGTACTTATATACTGTGGCTATTCAACAAATATCAGTGTCGCCAACAATAAATATTCGAAACATGTTCAAGCATTTTTATGTGAATTTGGTTAAAACATGCGAGTAGAAAGCGTATCTTTTGGTATGAGTTTTTACTTTGTGTGTTATTTCCACAGAACACAAATTGATATCTATTATCTGATATTAGTTTTTGATTGAAGGTGGTTGTTGACCAGTTATCCCCCGAAGACGATATTAGTTTTTGATTGAAGGTGGTTGTTGACCCAGTTATCACCCGAAGACGATTGTGGATACTAACAATCGAAACGTCGTGACATAACTTGGTTTGAAACCTCATTAATTTTTTCAATTTGTTTTTCATTTTTGCTTATAATAATTTTTAATCTTTATTTTTTCAGCTTTCATTAATATTTTAATTTCATTTGTTTGGTTATAGCTTGTATGTTAATTTTTAGTAAATTTAGTTTTTGTTTAATAAAATTGTTATTTTCGGTTAATCTTATTAATTTTGTATTTGTTTTTTCAGGGTTTCAAATCATTTTATATTAGATTAGACAATGGAAGTTCGAACTGATGAAATATTAGTTTTTGAGTTCTGCAGTAATTCTATAGAGTTCTGTGTATAATTTGTTAATTTGACATTGGTAACTCTGTTCTCAATGAAACGTCATCTAAAAACGTCATGAAGGAAGATCAAAGAATGAGTAGATTTCATCTTTTCACACCATAATGGCGTCAGTTAATGACAATGTTTTAGTGTTCCGAATGAAATGAGTATATAATAGTTGAAATTGAGTTTATTCGAATACAATCAAAACATTAAACACTATGGATGCAGTTAAATCCTTCAATCAAGAGGTATGCACTCTATCTACAAAATATCATCAAATTTATAGTAAAAATTTTAGACGCGTATTCGGGATGTTATAATTTGAATGATTATAATTTTTTCCAACAATATCATTAATTACTATCTTTTTTGTTACAGCTTTCCGCTCTTTATGATGTTAAACCCCCTATATCCAAAGCCAAAATGACTGCTTTAACTAGGGGAGCCATCAAAGCCATTAAATTTTACAAACATGTTGTTCAAAGTGTTGAGAAGTTTATATTGAAGTGTAAACCGGAATACAAAGTGCCTGGACTCTATGTAATAGACTCTATTGTGCGTCAGTCGAGACATCAGTTTGGATCCGATAAGGATGTGTTTGCACCCAGATTTTCAAAGAATATGCAGCAAACTTTTGTCAATCTCTTCAAATGCCCTCCCGAAGATAAGGTGAGATATATTTCAAATTTATTCTGAATTGATAGACGTTCAACAATATTTTTCGAATTCTCCTAAGACGATCAATTAAGCCATATCATATTCTGCCTTTTTAGTAGACACCAGTTGACTGGTGATGAATCAATTGTGATATCTCAATTTTTGGAGATAGACAGATTTTTGAGTCTTGGAAAAACAATTCTTTGATCATTTCGTTAGGTTGAATTTCCATGGTGAGTTTTACGTTTCTTATTGATTTTGAATTGACTGTTGAAAAACTAATATTACTTCAACAATATACGATACACACATATAGGTAGACCCTTAATAATTTTGGAAACTCATCAAACAAGTTGGTGACTTATTTGTAAACCATAAATTACTCCTTGAAACTAATTAATACAGTTTATTGTATGTTTTTCATTAAAAAGGGTTTTATAAAAACCGCAACACATGTTTCTCTATAAATAGCTTTCTCAAGTGAAATAATAAGTTGCTTCTTAAGAAGTAACTTACTATTTTACGTTTGAGATAGCTATTATTTTTGTAAAACCATTTATAGTGAAAATCATACAATAAACTGAATTAATGAGCTTTAATATGGATTTTTATCAAGTATCGGCTAATTCTATTCAATTAATTATTTTTTGTATTATTCACCAATCAATATTCTTCTACAAATGAAAATTCAGTGTTTGCTGTTGAGTTATGTTATTAATAATTACCAAATAAATAAAAAAATTTGTTATCGTAATACTGCATTTCAATTTTTGAGAAATTTATGGATTATCAAAATGATGTCATCAATTTTTTTCCCTGATCTTTGATTAGTCTTCCAATTGATAATTTTTATTCTATTTTGAAGAAATAGGGAAGAAATTGGGTAACTCGAAATACTTGTTGAAATAGGTTATAGTGAAAATATTGTCATTTATTCAGTATAAGTAATTCTGATTATTCTACCAATACTGGTTGGACATGAAAAGCATATCTATTGTAATTTCAAACTAAAAACAAAGGCAGGGGTTGAATGTTAAAATTATCCACCTATTATTTTAATGATGAAAGTTCATTATTATTTTGGCTACATGTAGTTGTCTTGATTTTAATAATTAAAATAGTAGCAACTTGTAATTTTTTCATTGTAAAATAGTACTTATGTCTTTATACTCTGCATTCTCATTTGCTTGTGGTTTCTATGAATTACAAAAGTTTTAGTTCACAATCAATCTATTCATTTACTTTCAGTGAAGTACCATATTTTTTGAACTACCAAACCTTTTACAGATTTATTTCATATCAATTATTATTCAAACGAAAATTATTCTAGGGACTACACCTGATTTGCTCAATAATAATTTAGATGTATTTTGAATCTACTATATAAAAATGGATGTTTGTTGGTTGGTTGGTAAGTGATAAACTTCTATATTGCTCAACCGATCATAATGAAACTTGATATGTATAAGTAATTTTTCATAGAGAAGGTTTTTAGGCTATCAATTTTTCTGTAACTCGCCACTAGGTAGCGCTGTAGAACAATTATTTTGAAAGCACTGTTCTATAAACGCTTTGCACGTCTAAGTTCGTTGATTATGATTCTATCAAAACATTGGAACAGCAGCGATACAGCAACATAATACTAGAATAAAATAAGCAAATGTTTCGACTTCTATTGTTGAAATTATTAACAGATTTGAAACGTAGGACTAGAGAAATTGATGAAATAGAATAGTATTGTAGAGTATTGTAAAAAAGTTTAATGAAATGGTATAAAAAATTCAGCATTTTAAGAAACTAAGTGAATCACAGGGGATAAAAGCAAAAAATAAAGAAAATGCCACAAAAAATATAAAGCTTCTACTATCCATAAATAATATAAGTGTGGAAAGAATAATGATAAAATATTTCCACATTCAAATCTTTCAACTTCCTTTAGCCAATGAAAGTCTGATCAAGAAACATTGTTAACCACATTCAAACAAATAGATCGTAATAGGTGAGGTTATCATTTGGAGCACATGTATTTGGCTACTCTGAAGTAAATGTCATTGTCTATGACATAACTTTAAATTAAAGTAAAAACTGGAGAATATAAACATCATTAACATATGATAATAGACACTGATGACAAATGCACAGTAGTCAATAAAGAAAAAAAAATCATGTGCCACAAAGAAATCTTCATCTAATATTATGGTCTATGGTTCGTAATCATTGACGTTCATTAAAATGATTTCAATAACTAAATTCAGTAACTAAATTCAGTCAAAAATAGTACTTGCGCAAAAACTAAGTTGAATCAGTAATATAGTTTTCCACTTTGTCTTGATTTGTTATTTGAAAGAAAGTGAATCTTTCCAAAATATCAAACAGTAACTCAAATCAAATGAAATGTTTCTATTATACACATTGACATTAATAACAAAGTATTGGTCAATAGAAAGAACCATATTTGTGGTTGATAAAAATATTTCTACTAATCCTAATTCACACATACTTGATCTAATACATTTGCCATTGGTTTACATCAAGACATTTGTTTTAAGCATTGTCAGCAAAATAGTATTTGGTTAAGTTAGGTTAAAACTGAGTAGGCCTATTCCACATTTAATATTGATGTTGGAATGAATTAATACTCGAGTGCTTTTCATGTGCTGATAAGTCCTGATTTTATATAATTGGACTACTAATGTAATGAAAAGGTATGACCTTGTTAGTCCTCAGCTCACACAAGTTTCAAATTTATTGTTTATATTGGGACAAGTACTGGTTAATGAAAAGGCCATTTTCAACTTACACCCATTTCCTCACACTCCACACAGCAGAATATAAAAGCAAATAAAGCAAACATACATGCATCAATACCAAGTATACAGCCAAACACACAAACACATCTTACACAATTTAAACTTCAAGTAGAAAGATACATGAAACTATTTACCCTTATTGAAAACACTTTCCACCTTCAAAGTAGTCTCTTAGCATGCTTTTCATAAACCACGTTAGTATCATCAGGAGATGACTATCACTAAATTTTACAACTATGAGTATGATGAAATTATTTGAACCTCATTACCACAGGTGATTATTTGTTCAAGTATATATGAAAAGCCCCACTTAGTTTATTTTCAGTTGATGCTAACGTAGCGAAACATGAGTCAGGAGATGGAGAGAGAGTTCATTTGTTCTGGTGTGGGAAAAATGTTTTCGCTAGATTCATTTTATGTTGGAGGTTCCAATTCTAAATGTAAATGTAAATTGGTTGAAAAAGTTGGTTGGTCTGGTAATACCATTATCGATAGGTTTTAGGCTTTTTCTACATGGAAAAAAAGACACCAAATTTTATTTTTGCATAATCTATTTCTTTTTAACGAATTAATGTAAACTCAAAGTATGATTTTATGTATGTATATACATTAAAAGTTGTATTTTTTTTCTTGAAGTAAAATTATACACTGAATTTGTTTCAGTTAATAATTTTTTTTTTCAGAGCAAAATCATTAGGGTCCTCAATTTGTGGCAGAAAAACCAAGTATTTCCTCCTGAAGTCATTCAACCGCTTTTTGATTTTGCCGATCCAAACAACCCTGTCTACAAAGAAATAGATGCTTCAATGCAACAACAATCCACTAATGGGCTCAATGCTTCATCTGCATCTATCATCAAAGGTTGGTATACATTTTTTTTATTTTGACTGTATTTACATGCAGTGTGCCAAAGTTAAATTTTAGAAACTACAATGTATTTCTGTATAAGTATCACTGTTTGGCATGCTGCGATGGGCTGGCATATGTCTAAATAAGTTGTTCATATTAGGTTCCCCTGCTCTGCAACGAACACCAACCAAAGGAATCCAACCAGGATCAGACAGCGTCCATGGATCAACAAGTAGTTTGGTACCAATCGTTCCAAGTTTATTATTAAAATAAACAACTCAATTTTATTATAACAGGAGAAAAATTTACCACACATATTCAGTGTGCTACAAAGAGGATATTGAACTTTCATCATCAGTCAGATCAATTCACAAACTTTCAAGAATAATTTATCTATTTGGCGGTCTAATAATTGGTTTAATTTGAATTTGGTAGAACCTTAAGGATCAGAAGAATGGGACTCTCCCGAATTCAATAATCACTATCAATAATTTGATATTCTCAGATATACATTGAAATGAATTATCAAATTTTCTGTTAGAAAGTTGATGAGCCTCACGTCCTGTTAAAATTAACTTGACTAAAGTATCCATTATTCAAAAAAATATTTTCTCCAAAATTTTTCGGAAGCACAAGTGATATGGGTTCTCTGAATTAAGGCAACTGGTAGTAAAAAAGATGAAATGTTATGTTAAAAAGTGAATATTTCGAAGCTTTTAAAGGTAAAAAAATTGATGAGATCAAAAAGTAAGTTTTAAGGCATGATCAATAATACAAGTTATTAATAATTAGTTTAATATACATAAATAGAGCTTCAAGAAAGAGAGGGTAAAAATAGTATATAAAATATGTGTAATGAAATACCAGTGACTGACAGAAGAAAATAGTGTAAAGAGGAGGTTGTACACAACTTTCAGTACAAATCTGACAATATACTAAGACAGCTGACGACATATTCAATTGACAATAAAATCTAGCCTATTTCTATCTATAAATGAAAATTAATTATACTGCTGATTAAGGTCAGGACATTGTCAATTACCTGCTCTTTATTGCCTTCGGTTTCTTTGATATGCATTTAGTTGTAAATATAACTCAATCTCTCAAAAATGCAAGTACGATTATAATACCTATTTTTTCCTATAAGATCAATTTAAATTTGAGAATACAATTTACCTTTAAATAAATTATATTACTTTCCCTAGGAATCTTTGAAAAAAAACTAAGAAAAATGGCGTTGGCAACAAAAAATATGAAACAGTTTCGAATATAACAAACAACTAATCCAGTTGAAAGTCGTCACATAAAAACCAAAAAAGGAATTTTAAGAAAGCAGACTACAAAAAATCTGATGAAGTTATATCTCTTGATACGTACCAAGGAAATCAAAACGAAATCTCAGATTAAATGATCTGTTTTCAGGATCATCAACAGAAAAATTTCATATGGAACAAATATAGACGAACTTTTCCTTCAGGAGGTAACAACCAAGTGATATAACAATTTCTAATCAGATAGATCTGTAAATAATCTTTTGACATGCCTTGGTAAATACACTCTCAAAGCACAACCAATAAAAACCTGCAGGTATATATTTAGCCTTAAAAAATTGATTAAGTATAACATGACAAACTCACGTTGAAACATACAAATACAAAGTAAATTTAAGTGGGTAAAGAATTCCCTTGAAAATAAAACATTTCAATTCAGCAATATACAAAGTAACATTTTGTGTACCACAAGGCCCTGTCCTGGGCCTAGAAAAAGATCTATGATAGGAATGGAGTGATATGTGGTAGCTGAGTTAGACAAGATGTATTATTCTGTACGATTGCTAAAGTAACACAGAAACAAGACACTACCTGAATGGATATTTGTTGTACCTTGTTGACAGAGATACCTAGGAATAATTAATTCAGTGAAAAATGAACGGGAATCATGTACGTCGACAATTGAAAGAACTTATTTTTCAAGTTTTGCAACTGGTGATCCAACTGGTACTATTAACTGTAGTGTTTGGGAGGGATGGATAAAATTATTTTCAAACAAATTAACGTATTCTAAAAACACTTTATTGTGTGATTTTCAGTAGACAATTTTACAAAAACGCAACACGTGTTTCGCCATATAATGGCTTCCTCGGGCATGTCTTAGACACGCCCGAGGTAGCCAGTATCGAGCAGTATCGGCCGATTCCATCATTTATCCAACAAATTGTTTTTGAGATAGCTTTATACTTTATTGAGACTACAGTAAATTCGAACTGAACCAAGCATTTTATATTGGGTGTAAAATTTTCACTAAATTGATCACAAATTCCTAGTCGGGTTTGGCGTAACTCGGCCGCATCTTGAAAAAAACTTATGCGATTATTTTTTTGAGTACATCTCGTTAACTATGAGGAATACAATGTTATAACAATGAATGTTATAACATTCCTATGAAATGGGAACACTAAAAATGAAATTCCTAATAAATAATAACTATTAAGATGATCCTAAAAACTGATTTCCAAGTGAAAGACTGGATTGTTTGATCAGGTGGTATATTATAGTCATCTATAATAGGTTTGGGTAGTACAGTTAGCCTTCAGTTACCTATGAAAATTGAACCACAACCTGGATTTTCTAAAAAACAACTACAATAATAAACCAATCACCAACAATTTGTGGATTAGGGCTACATAAAAAAGCATTAATGGCTCTACCTTACTAACCTTTGATTTGTGGTTCTAATACCTCAACAAATGAAGAAAAAATTCTAAACATCAGTAGATTAATTTTTTATTAAAAAATTACATCATTAAAATAGTTTTTACACTTTAAAAGGACATTTCCTCTTATTTTATGAAAAGAAAACCAATTTGAATTTCTTTGAAAATGAAAAGAATATAAGAAAAGTGATATTACAAAAAAATTCAAGTGATGACAAAAGAAAAAATTGAATATTCATTTGTCTTTTGTCTGATGAAATTGGCAAATTTTCAATGAAATGTATTCAAGTAATTTCACCAGTTTTTAAAATATCATCACATGCTTCAGTATACAATGGTTTCTTCATACTTGTTGAATATAAATAGTTTGTATTGAACACGCATGAAAAAGCTGTTGTATAGTGAAACACATGTGGTGTTGTAAACTGTTTAGTGAAAATCTCACTATAAATTTTATTTTTTGAGATAGGTATTACAGTTTTCATAACCAATATGTGTTTCACTATATAACTTATTCAGACAAATTGTTTGTATTGAATTCAGTTAAAGAAGCTATACTGTAGCAGTTTTGCAAACTGTTAAGTGTTATTTGAAAACATGTTCACCTTTTGTTCAAATCATTCAGGTTTCATTAAAATAAACTTTTTCAGGCTTTGGATTATTAGACAATTAGGTATTGAATGGATTACTGTTGAACTAATTCTCCTTTTGAGAATGATGGAAAAATTACAGTGTTTGTTTAAATTTTGAAATTCTATGAAAGTTATAATTGAAAAGTTATGATGGTTGAATAAGTTGTCTTAAAAAACATCCCAAGATGTGTAAAACTGAAAACTTTTTTTTTCAAAAATAAATTAAAAGTATCTTTATATAGTCATTCTCAACTCTTTGTATTTTTGTATGTTTCATGTGTATAGAATGTGTTATAAAAAGATGCTGTAAATGTTCGATAGGATAGTTGATAAGATATTTATCATAAGTTCAGTTCATATATTTTTTTGTGAGATATCGGTGTCTTCAGAGTATCAATTCACAATCAAAGGTACAACTTTTTTTCGGCTAAAAAAAAGAGTAGATAGACTGAATGCATTAATTCATATTGGTTATCGAACTAAAACTATACATCAACCATTGACACATTTTTCCTCTCTGTTGATTAGGTCAAAGAATCTGTTAGTCACTTAAAATCTGTTATTCCGTTATTCAGCTGTCGCCCCCCATACGAACGACAACTTTCAGAAGTTGAGAAAGTAGTGAATCATTAAATTTAAAATGCAAGCTATTATTTAATAATTGAAACTGACACAAAAGATGATTATCCATTCAGTTTTTCCTTTAATTAAATCACATTTTGAATTAATATCAAATCTATTAACAGTGATTTCACTCATTTATATTTATTATTCACTTCTCATTATGTAAGAAAACGAAGACAATGGGTAGAAAAATATAATGAAAACTGTAAAAGTACCATACTTGACATATATTTTGTATACCCTGAGTTGGCTTCATTGTGAGATTAATTCATTTGAGAGAATCAGTTATGATCTTCACTTGATGATGCCTATTTAGTTGCCGAAACCTTGTTAATTTTCGTGTATTCTTAGATCTCTTGCACGAAAAATGATTTTATTAGATTAATTCTAAAATTAGAGGTTATACTTTTACCTGCTAATATATCCAACAATTTGTCTCATACTATCTACAGTGTGTTTTTTCAATTCCAAGATGTTCAATGTCAATTGTCTGTTATGAGGACATGTTTTTCAATCAAATGAAAACAAACAACTTGGACACTAATAATAAAAAGTTGAAAACCAATTGCTTTTTGAATTGAATATCAAATATCTTTCATATAAGAAGAGAACCAAGAAGTTGAGAACCATCAAGTATATTCAAATTTGCAAATGTAATTTTTGTTTTGGAGATGGTTCCACTGTTGAGTAAATTTATTTCATTTAACCTGTATATGGAATTTGAATATTTTAAAAACATTTCAAATTATTTTCAAAAGAAAAAAACAATATGGTTCAGTCCTTATGAACTTGGACCTATTGCCTAATTGAATACCACCGAATATTTTGATTTATAATGGATTTGAAAATCCAAGCAGATTCTACTGCAATATCAGGGTGGTACTGAGAATTCGAAGAATACATTTCTTTAATGTTGATATATGCTAAATTTTAGCAGCCTACAGTACCTATCAATATTTAGGTAATTTCAATAGGACATATTTTGATTTGGGTGGTGTTCTACTGATTCTGAATGATAACTAGTGAAATATTTCAAATTGCACAAAATACTTGACAACTCATTTAGACGTGCCCAAATCTTGGTTCTAATCATTAATCATGTTTAAAACAACTTAATTTTTGTCGTTTTTCAGAATTTGGCTGACCCAAATGTCATCCAACAACTCCAACAATTGCAACGACTGATATCAAAAAATGTAGAGAATTCTGTCAGATCTGAACAAGTTCATTTCGATAAGAAATTGTTGGATTTTGATTATGGAGATGAGGAAGATGAGATACATCCATCCCCAAGAGCTCAACCAAATGCAAGTGAATCTATACTGCCAGTTACCAGGTAAACTACAATAATAATTCATCCTGTAATAATGGAATTAAATGAAATATTTTTTGAAGCCTTTTGACAAATCCAGAAGTTTTACGCCAACTGCAAACTTTGCAACAAACGATGGTTAGCGCTACTCAGCCTGAAGTAGATGTGGACAAAATGAGGAAACTACAAGAAATGAAACAGCAGGAGGACGAATTTGATAAACATCTTGCTCAAACTGTTCCGGTGAGTGTAATTTTGTTTTTTTTACAGGAATTTAGCCAACTTATATATTTTCGGTGAACAATTACTGTAGTGAATAACATGGTATATAGCTTACTTTCTGATTAGACGAAAACATATTTTCAATCATAGTGAAAATCAATCTACAGAAAGATATATTTCAGTACATAGTTATTCTTGTGACGAAATATGCTTCAGAGGTTGTCCACAGATTGAAAACATTAATAAACTAAAGTATCTTGGAATGATGGTGGATCAACACCTAAGGTGGGATGAACATGCATTATATGTAACAAATAAATTACAACTAATACATAAATTTTATTCGCTACATGATATTCTCAACAGGAAAAACCCTTCCATAATTTATAACTCAATAACCAAGTCAATTTTAAGATATTGCATAGTAATACGGGGAGGTCTTTACCACACCGCCAAAAAAATTTGTAAACTGCTCAAAATTGTTTGCTAAGAATATTCTTCAGAAAGGGCAGATTATATAATACAAAAAGTCTGTATAAGGAATCCAAGCAACTAAATTTCCGCCCAAACATTATGTTACCCGATTCATAGAAAAAAAAATGTATTATTGACTCGCTGATTTTCAAGAAAAGTCACTTACAAATAAAGGAGCTCATAGAGTCTGATGAAATTAATGTTAATCTTTATATATAATGAAAACCATTGAATTCCTCATATTGAATACCTAGTTTACTTTGAAACAAATATTATTAATCAATATTATAATGTTATTCTGAAAATAAATGTTGAGCTGTGGATACCTGTAATTATAAATCAAATACTTACCTCTTACCAATTTCTGTACCTCTTTGCTTTTTATCTAAAATCAATATTTACTGATCACTCTTCTAATTCATAAACTGTATAAACTCTAGGCATATTTTCTGGATGATCATTAAGAAGTGCAAAACACGAGCATTCTATGCTTAGTTTGTATTCTTACTGATGGAAGGATTACAATGATAGTTAGGTACATGTATTTGCAAATGAATAATATATGTACTAAATGTAATAACTCCTAACGGACATGTATTGTGTGATATTCTATGCAGATGAATAAACGAATTTGAATTTGAAATGTGAACATTGAATTACACAATAAACACTCGTGGAATTGAAAAGAAAAATTACATGTGATAAACGGAAGAGGATCAATGTAAAATTTCACTTGCATAGAAATCTAGCATCATTATGGTGTACTTGTCAAAGTTTCGTATTGAGAAGAACACTTGTTTCCAACACTTCATAACTGTTGAGATGGGGAAAACTATAGTATTTTCACATGTAAACTGTTCAACAGGACTATCAAGTTGAAAAGGGTTTTAGAAGAGTTTGACTGTTCAATAGGACTATCAAGTTGAAAAGGGTTTTTAGAAGAGTTTGATTTTTCTGGTAAAAAATCATTCATTAAACAAATAATGTGGAAAACTTCCAAAGAAAGGAAGAAAGAAAATAACTTCAATAAAAACTATAAATATGTGAAGAACATAGAAGTTTCTTTCAGCTACATTATCCTCAATCGCTTCATCAGCACTGATAGCATCTGCTCTTGTCACGAAGAAAAGTGTAAAGCTAAAAAGCGTTTTCCCAATAAAGGAGTATTAAGTTTGGTAAATATCTGCAATGTTTAAAGATTTCAAACATTGAAACATTTCAAACATCAAGAAAGGTGATCCAAATGACATGACTAATCACAGGCCAATATCACTACCACATATCTTTTCAAAGTTCTATGAAAAAATACTGATATTTCCAATGAGAAGCTTCTTCAGGGCCTATAATTTATTAGGTTGTTTGATTATTTTTTCTTTGAATAACCAAAAAAGGGATCCCACAAGTAGCTAAGGAAAACAGGTCCATCATGGTTGAACTCTGCCTTCTCGTTACAACGCATTGCCAAGACAAGAAGGCACCGGGTATCTCAAAGGTACTATTAAAGACTTCTGATGTGCTCACTGTTATACATCTTCTCGGCACAAATAGACACACCTTGGAATTTAGCCATTCTTAAGATGTCATTTAGCACTATGAGTTGTTCTGTCATTCCTATATCTGGCTCACCATCACACAACCCAAACCACATCATACAACCCACACATGCTAAAAGCAGCAGGCACAGTCACTCAAGCAGTGAAACAATGAACAAAGATGGTCAAACCTGTGAGGTGTACTAAACCATTTGTTGAAACTTTTTTGTATTTAAGTTCTAGTGATATCTCGTGGTTTTCCCAGTTTAATAATATTAGTTCAAATGAGAAAAAGGTTGATATTTCTTTGTCAATCTATTACTTACTTTTAATTTTTTGTAACGAATCTGTTGCATGACACAACGCTTTTGTTTTTAGAATTTACCATTCGCCTCGGAATGTGAATTCCGAGGAAATAACTCTCAATTAATCGGTGGACACGGAGGACTTCCTGGGGGATACTTTATAGAAGGTATGAATCCACCAGCACCTCACTATCAACAACAAGACTATGATCCGCCACCACCACCACCTCAAACTGTAGAGAAAATATCCAGTCTAGATAACAGTGGAGATGTTGAAGTTATCACTTTGGATCATGATGATTCACGCTCTCCTTCTCCTAATGATGATAGATATAGAAGGAGGAGAAGAAGTAGATCAAGAGATAGAAGAGGAAGAGAAAGAGAAAATAGAAAAAGATCCAGATCCAGATCTGGGAGCCGTAGGCATAGGTCAAGATCAAGGGACAGAGGTGATAGGAATAAAAAAGAAAAGGAAAAAGAAAAAGAAAAAAAGGAAGAGAAGGAGAAAGAAACTGAAAAAGATAGAGAAAGAAAGAAAAGGGGTTTACCTGCTATCAAGAAAGATCATCTCAGTGGTAAGTTAGAAGTTATGTGAGAAAATTAGTATCCCTCAATAATTTATCAAAACTTCTTGTACATGTTATAATTTCAAAAATTTCACGTTTTTCAATATAAGTTTCATAAAACGGTCTTTCAATGATTTCATGTCACACTAAAAGTATGTCAGAGAAAAACAGAAGTATTCTATAGGGTATTTTTTATAGTTTGCAGCACAACTTTATGGGTGGGACACCTTTCAAAATTGGTGCATCAAGATGATTTATCTAATACCTTTGGTGAATTTGGAGATGTAGTCAGCATAGACTTGATACCACCAAGAGGATGTGCTTTCATTGTGATGCTTCGTAGACAAGATGCTGCTCGCTGTTTAGGCAAATTGAAAGGTCACATTCTACATGGAAAAGCTATAACGGTAATTGAAAAAACCTTTATTTGTTTGCAACACAAATATTTTTATTTATTTGATTACCATTCATGTCTCGGGAGGAATCATTTTAATATAATCCATATCGGTTTTCAGTTGGCATGGGCCCCAGGAAAAGGTGTAAAAGGCAAAGATTTGAAAGACTATTGGGAGGGTGATCTTGGGGTATCTTATATACCATTTGTTAAAATCAAAGAAGATATAGATATTGACATGTTGGAAGATGGCGGAATGATAGATGAGGATACGATGCCTGTCTGGATGAAAGAAAAAATTGAAAGAATGGGGAAAAAGAATATTCCCATTGATTTACAGAGTTATTTAATTCCTGATATTACTAAACCTCCCTCTCAAATTGACACTAGCCAGCCACCTCCAATGCCTGGTGCTGGATTGCTACAACCTCCTCCAATGTTACCAATGGTATCTCCATTCCAGTTCAACAGTAGATTGCTTAGTATGAACGTTCCACCAACTATGATGCCAAACATGCCAAATGCACCTAATATACCATTCGGAGTACCTCCACCTAATATTGCAGGACATATGATGCCTAATCAGTTGATAGGAATAGGATCTCCTTTCCAGGGTAAGTTTTTTATCTGGATCTTAGTATCAAAAGTTTTCTCCATCTGTGCTCGTGTAGATTATTGTGTTGTAACACTCTTCAACCTCCTTATCTGTGAACATTAAGAAGTTTGCATTTTCAAAACATTCAGTAATGTCTCAACATTTCCTAATCTAACTTGCTGAAATCGGCTAGTCGAGAAACTTTCAAACCATGATTGAGACAGATCCATGAAACCAAATAATCTCATCTTATGTAATATCTGTATCTGTAGAGTAGGGAGGGTGAGTGTAAGCCCACGCACTTAGGCCACATGTGACCCATTGTACATCCTCCCGAGGAGT
>WOGN01000878.1:0-21659 GCA_015342105.1 Leptinotarsa texana | reverse complement strand
AGTCGATGTAATAAGAGTGAGAGTTTAAATAAAAGTGAAGTTTGAGGACCCCTTTATTTACGCCGGTATCCAGGCCGGGGTGGTTCGGATAACCACATGAAGGGGCCATGTATGTGAATTACAAATCTGAAGGTCTCCCGGAGAGGAGGCGACCCAATTATTATATATGTGTAAAGAATCAAAAGGTCTCCTGAGCAGGAAGCGACAAAAAAAGTGTATTGTTTTTTATCACAAAAAGTGTGACAAAAAAGGGGTCGCAGCATTGCTGCGAGCAAGACCGCTGCGCCTCCCCGACGAAGTTTCTGTCAAATTGATGTCAATTTGACAGGAGGAGCCTGGAAAAATGCGCCCTAATGGGAAGCAACGTCCATAAAATTAGAGAAGAAAGAAATAATAGAATGGAATGGAATGGAATGGAATGGAATGGAATGGAATGGAATAGAATAGAATATAATAGACTAGAATAGAATAGAATAGAATAGAATAGAATAGAATAGAATAGAACAAAATAGAAAAGAATAGAATAGAAACAGTTTTTGCAGAGAAATAATTTTAATTGTCGTTTAAATTCTGAAGAACTTTTAATTGATTTAAAACAGTCGGTATGTTATTATATGAGTCACCACCAGCATATAAAGGCGATTTTTATAGAGAGACAAATTACATTTAGCAATGCGGAAGTTTGAATTATTTCGAGTGGAATAATTGTGAAATTCTACATTTGTTTTCAAATTACTTTTGTTGATATGGAATAATTTATATGGATATATTCCCACTACTGGTGATATATTGTTTTTGATAAATGAGTCCCTACAAGTTTCTTTTGACTTTGGTCTGAAAATTGTTCTTAAAATTCGTTTTTGTATCACGAACACTATGCACATCAACACTTTGGCCCCAGACAATTATGTTGTAGGCAATCTTAGAATAAAATAATGCGTAGAACACATTTATCAGATACTCCTTGTCCAAATCATATTTTAATGTATTAATGGCGAAGCATGATGAACTCAATTGAGAACATAACTTATTTATATGTGGAGTCCAAGCAATGACTACATCTAGGGTGACTCCCAGAAATTTTTTTCATTGCTTATTTTCAGCTTATGATTATTTATGTGAATTTTGATATTTTTTTAATTGATTGAATTCGTCTCAGATTGAAACAACATACATACGGTTTTATCATAATTAATGATTAGCCTGTTTCTGAAACACCATGACTCAAATTCGTGTATGACAGCATGTAAAGCATTAACTGCATCATCAAGTGTTTTCCCTCTACATTTAATGGACGTGTCAACAGCATATAAGAAAACTTTTCCTTGAGATACAAAATTTGTCAAATCGTTTATATAAAGAAGAAAGATCATGGGACCAAGAACACTACCTTGCGGTGTTCCTAGAGAGATGTCCTTTCCTGAGGAACAGACATTATTAACTCTCACTATAAGTTTCCTGTCAGATAGATATGAAATTAACCAGTTTTGAATATTTTCTCGTATTCCAAGTTTATCCAACTTTTCTTCCACAAAAGTGATGTTTAAAATGTCAAATGCACATGTAAGATCAAAAAATATACCTATCACAAAATCTTTACTATTTAATCCATCATTAATAAATTGTTAATATGCATGTTAGCAGTTAAGTAGACATATTAAAAAGATACAAGAACGTTGATCAGCTTGAAATAGTTAAAATTGTAAAATCTATATATTTGTACAAGTAAAATAAAGTAATTATACAATAATACCTAGGGCTGTACAAATTCTTCAGTAGAATAAAATGCATTTTTTGTAAGGTAGTCAAGTAAAGTACTTTGGAATTCAGAGAAACTACATATGTTCCTAAATAGCTGAAATGTTCTATTATAGCAGATGATACCCTGATAACTTGAGGATCTCTAACCTAGAGCCAGCCGTGAGTAGGGTAATCGCAGTTCATTACCACTCCGAGTATGATGTATATGTATCATGTTATTTTTACACTTGTCTCAAATATATGTTCACACACAATTGTTTAGCATATTGAATTTGTTGGTGAGAAGCATGAAAGTTAGGAGTCTTCTGTGTTTTCGGCGATTTTCTGCCATCGAAAAAATGTATCAAGAAATTTGCATCAAATTTTGGGTAAAAAAAAAGAGACTAATTGTTGACAGTGGCATACGGTGATTGTACTCTCAGTTGAAAAATGTGGTACAAGCTCTTTACTGAAAGTCGAAAAGTTATGAATGACGAAGCTCGCCCTGAATGCCTCAGCACAACTATTAGAATCACTATTACCTTGAAGTTATGCGAAGAAAACATCCAGTATTGTGAAAAAATAATCCACAATTTTTGCTCACTCACCATTGCTAATTTTGGTGTCAAAAACAACACTATGATCAGGCCTCAGCCACCGTAATTACCAGATTTGGCCCGGTGCAACTGTTTCGTGTTCACAAGACCCATGAAAGGACGGCGTTTTGCGAAGATTGAGAAGATAAAAACCGAGTCGTTGAAAGAATTCAAGAACATACCAAAAAGTGCATATCAGAACTGCTTAAAGAATTGAAATAACAAAAAAAGGACTAATTTGAAGGGAACGAAATATACATCGATCAATAATTCGTGAGAACCGAAATTCTTCTAACGATTTACGATTTACCCAGAAATCACCAATTTTATTTTTTAACATCAAAAATAAGTTAGCCTGTTTGACGATAACTTCACTGATATATCACCATAACTGTCCAATTTGTAAATTATCAAACATAATTGGAATAAACTCCAAAATGGTCAGCGCTGTATCTTTTATTTTTTCCGATTATGCTCGCCCTCCTTATCTTGGACAAACTGTAATATTACTGTTGCTACCAAGTACCTAGACAAACTGACAAAACTAAGAGTGTGATCATATTATAGTCTTGTAAAAATATTCAGTTGGAAACAGTTGTTTCGTCAATCACATCAGTGTATGGGACAAGATATCAAGGTCGGACATAATTTAGGTAATAAGGTGTCATTTTTAGTACTTACTGATAAATAAGGCAGCTACCAAGGCCACTACCAACTTTTTTTTCAAATGATAACTGAGTAATAATTAGATTTATAATAGTTTATATCAGATTTATATTAGTTTCAAGGATTCACAAACAAACGATGAATATCATAATTTCAGAAACATAAGTATTCCGAACTCACTTCAGTTTATTCCAGTAAATGTTTGTATTGCTCACCATTTACTTTCTGACAATTATAAAAAGGTTATTCACGAATTCATTATGGAATATTTCTGGAGTAATTTGATTAGAAGAACTTCCTATTTTAACCATGAGCTCTGAAGTAGATTCTGATTGTGTAACGGGAACTTCAGATATCACAAATTCATATATCAGCAACCCTCACAATAATCTAAGGATGTCATATCAGATGAGGAGGTGGTAATGGTGAGGAACCATAATTACCTATCGACTGGTGTATATGATTGTCCTCTAGCCTCTTTCGTACTAGCTCGTTTGTAATGAAAAGATACCGTGTACTGCTCGAACCTGATATTAATTGAATATAAATGGCCGATTCTTGATGAAAATCCATATCAAAACTAATTGAATCATACAATAAACTGTATTAATCAGTTTCAACCTGAAATGGGTTGCAAACTCATTCGGCTTTGATAATTTTAAAATGATATATCTCAGAAGAGCCCAGTAGATGACCTGATGTGACGCCTATAGGTGTTTTTGGGGGAATACGTGGCATTTAAAAGTGTATGATATTCAACCGCAATTGATTACCGCAGAAGTATTTCATAATGTAGGAAAAAAACTTGTGAACAGACTTCATTATTATTAGGGAGTGAATGCTGAACATTCTGAATGTTTAGTAGAATAAACTAGTTTATATTACTAGTAACTTTTCAAGGTGAACTTCCAGTTTACCCTTTACGATGAGGGACTATGTATATTTCGGGAACTGGCAACACAAATGTCAATAGGTAAAATGTGAAAACGCCATAATAAAGTTTAACATTTTTCAGCATGAACGTAATTACAACTTTTTGATGTGTAAGTGCTATTGGTTTTGTTTACAGTGAGGGAAGGTTTTCGTTGGATTATTTTTCAGAACTTTCGACGTGGATTATCTCAAAAAGAATTATGAACTCATTTCCTTGTATGGCGATAAAGCACCATTTAAAAGCATAGTATATCGTTAGTGTAGTGAATTCAATCATGGTAGTAGTTCGGTCGCCGTCGAATCACGTGAAGGTCGTCCAAAATCGTTTATTGTGCCATAAAACATCGATGCAGTGCGTGAACTGATAATGCAAGATAGACATGTGACATATTGTGAGATAAAGGCCTCTTTGCACATTAGTTTCACTTCCATACATTCGATTTTGCATGGAACACTCAGTTGTAAAAGAAAATATTCACGTTGGGTACCCCATAATTTACCAGTTGCTCAAAAATGCATATATATATATATGCATTTGGGCCAAAAACAAAGCATCAATCGACCGTGTGGATATGTCAAAACGAGCTGGATCCAACAAAAGTTGTTCATGGAACCCATGGACTGGACTACCTATCGGGCGCGTCCCCAGGTGGCGGATAGGGGAATCGCCAGGGGACTGGAGGCCCTGTCCGGGAAGCTTATTTGGCCTTACGGACGCGGTCGCCGGACTCCTGGTCAGTGGCAGAAATAAGTAGGGTGAGGGGAACTAAAACTTCCCAAAAGCCTTTGCAAAACATGCCACCGTGAACCAACCTTCACGAGCTAAGGTATGAGGAATTGTGCCAACAGCTGAATGACCGCAGGGTGATATAAGAACGATCCCCTTGGGGAACTGCGCGAAACCTCATTGTAATCAGCCTAACTCTGGTAATACGGGGCTCTACCAGAGGTGACAACTCTTCCCTTGCTACTCGTGGGAACACACATGAATGAAACAAACACAAAAACAGAAACAACAAAAACAAGAACCAATCCCGAGACTGGACAGAAGTGTTCACCTCAATCTAAGACTGTGGCTGGGGATGAACAGAAACGTCCACCCCAATCTACCGCTTGGAATGAGGCTGGACATAGCAAGTCACCTCGTGATGTAATACAAAAGCCAAGGCGTAAACGCATTTGAGCTAAGTGCACCCTCCTTCTCCCACACTCAACAGCAAGGGCACTTCCTGCGGCGGGCGCCCAGAGATCCACCTTGAATGAAGACAAGGAACCGGCTGCTCCTGCAGGAAGGCTCCCTCACTTGTGCACCTCCACAGAGGGAACCCCGAGAAGGTTGAAGAAGCCGTGCAACGACAGTAATGTCGCTGTATATCAAGGTTGCCAAAGAGAGTGTGTGTTCGGCGAGTCTTGGCCAAACCTACCAATATGAAGGAGATGTCTCCTAGTGACCTGTCCACCTTCCTAGAAAGAACAGGATGGACGATGACCTAGGAGGACAACTCCTCGGGAGGATGTACAATGGGTCACATGTGGCCTCAGTGCTGTGGATTTACACTCACCCTCTCTACTGTATAGATACAGATACAGAGTTGTTCATGGAAGAAGCACAGCGAAGCAAATGGACACCTGTTTCTTTGGCCGAATGGGTCATGTGGCCACTGTTCCGCTTGAGCAACGTAAAACGGTCAATTCTGTGTGGTACACGATCATTTGTTTGCTGGAAGTCTTCGGAGAAAATCGTGAAACTTATCGCCAAAGATGAATCATTCTCCATCATGACGATGCGAGCTCTCACACATATCGCCAAACTGGTGAACTTTCGAAATAATGACACATCCTCCGCACAGTCCTGATTTGGCACACAATGACTTCTCCTTCTTCCCGAATATCAAAGGGAAACTGCGTGATCAATTATTTACGAGAGCCAAAACCATGTTTTGGAAGTGTCTCAAGAGGAATGGAAATTGTGCTTTGACAAATGGTTTGAAGATATTGATCATCAAGGAGAATATCCCGAAATATTGTGTTGTTTATAGTTCGTTTGCAAATGAATATAAAACTGCTTATTACTCAGGAACGGCTGATTCAATTTTCTATAATAAAAAATGTTGGTAGCGCCCTTTTGGCGACAAGTGATGGGCCACTTTTTATTGTCTATAATATCAATACGTACTGAAAAGTACATACATCTGACCTTGATATCTTTTTCTGTTTAAAAGTAGACAGGGTACCTTTTTCCTCTGTACTGTACAATCTTCCACGGAAGAAATATTTTTCACATAGTATCTAAAAAATTCCAAGCGCTACTTTGGTTTCAAAGTGTTTACTCATTATATTTATTATGAAATTTAGGCAGAAATGTTTCATCTCAGTGATCCATCTGCTTCTCAGCCCCATGACTATTTAAATTTGCCATCCAAACCATTCCATTGTTAGTTTGTTTGGGGATTATAAAAGCATTTCTCACCTCGAAACGAGATTAAAATGAGCAGTTCAGATTGTACTATCCCAGATCATTTCACGGGTAAGTGGGCCAGAATACGTGTAATTTGATACCTACTCTTTATATACTATTATTATACATGGTATTAAAGGAATATTTGTATGGTGTTTTGAAAACATTGTAAGTTAACCTTTGTGCGTATTTAGACCGATAGTTTCGGCAAACAAGAGAAATAGAACTATTCTCTACATTCTGGGAATGTTCCTAGCAAAATCACGTGAGTATCCTTTTTTGGTGGGCGACTCAAAAATATATGAATTTCTATATATGGTATTTCTTGGGACCTGTAGTTCGTATACAGAAAGTTGCTCATATTAGATTTCAGATCATATTTGGGATATTTTTGTATGAAAATCAACTATGAGTGGCTCGGTCTATCTGAGCCACTTCATCAGATCTATCAGATCATTTTGCATTGTTATCTATTATATGAAAGTGGATGTTTGTTGGTTGGTTGGTTGTTAAGTTACAAACTTCTAAATCGCTCAACCGATCGAGATGAAACTTGACATGTATAAGTAATTTTTCATAGAGAAGGTTTTTAGGCTATCCATTTTTCTGTAACTCGCCAGTAGATGGCGATGTAGAACAGTTTTTTGAAAGCACTGTTCTATAACGCTGCGTAAGCCTAAGTTCGTTGATTTTGATTCTGTCAAAACATTCGAACAGCACCGATACAGCAACATAGTACTAGTCTTGTATTTCATCAGTTCGGACTTCCATTGTCTAATCTAATATAAATTGATTTCAAAACCCTGAAAAAACAATTACAAAATTAATAAGGTCAACCGAAAATAAAAATTTTATTAAACAAAAACTGAATTTACAAAAAATTAACATACAAGCTACAACCAAACAAATAAAATTGAAATATTAATAAAAGCTGATTAAAACAAAATATTATTATTAGCAAAAATGAAAAACAAATTGAAAAAAAATAATGAGGTTCCAAACCAAATTTTGTCACGACGTTTCGATTGTGGATACGATTGTTTTTTCAGGGTTTTGAAATCAATTTATATTAGATTAGATAATGGAAGTCCGAACTGATGAAATACACCACAAAACATTGTCAACCACCTTCAAATTGTACTAGTCTTCTTATATTTGAGATATGATTGTACGAAATTGAACATACGCCTGGCTTTGTTTATCTGAGCTTCATATAGATAGATATACTGAGCGTAATATTCTGTATGGAGTAAATAAATATGCAAACCGACCGAAAAGTCATAATCGAAAGTTCGAATTGTAAATATTGTTACGTTTTTTCCCGTGGGTTAACCAATAATTGACTACACTGTATAATCAAACTTGACTTTATTTCAGTTCAACAATGAGATTTGTAGAGGTTTCGTTGGCGCTCCTTATGGATCAATAATATACAGGGTGTTCCATTTAAAATAAGTAAGATTCTGCAAATTTTCATTTACAATATGTGGCAAGCGGTTTTTCATACCCTGTATATCACAGGTCGACTTCATATATATCGTTTGAGAAAGATACCACTGTAGCGATGAAAAAGCGATGAAAAATATAGTTTGTAATTTAAAAAAACACAGTTGGGATCTGTGTGACCGCCAATATTTTTATTTTGTCAGGCTCGTACAATGAGGTAATATTATAGAAATTTAGATTTCTATCCGTTTCCTAAATTGAGATATGGAACACCGCGCTACTGTTGCAGGACCCTGTATATAACTTTGAGGAGTGCCTAGAAGATGACAGTACGACCAGCTGTCGAAAACGCTCGCAGATGATTAATAGAAGATATAAAGCTCCAAATCAATATATTACGTATATATATGCCAAAAAAGTGGCAAACCACAAACGTGTTTCGGGCTTTTGGCCCATCATCAATATGGTGCAGCCAAGTGCAACACTTGCAACACTTGGTTGTCTATGGTTTGCCACTTTTATGAGTGCTGTGTCCGATAAATCACCTTCTGTAATCATATCAAGCCACTCGAAAATCTTTATATCTGTATTATTTCCTGAACCCGGACGTCACGCAGGTAGCTATAGCTGCCTCAGTGGTAATATTAATAGTATTCTTGTAAGCACAAGATCTATTAACTGATATCACAAATGTGCGGCTGGCTTCTGCTGATGGCTCCGTGCATATGTAATTATTTTGACAACCAAGTGTTGCCTATCCTTATACTTCGCTGTACCATATCTTTTTTTTTAGTTTTTCAAAACTTTTGTTCCACCAAGAAGAGTTATGGTTAACTCTTGTAATACTCAGTGGACAGTTCTCAGGATACGATGAGGTCACTGCTTCGCGAAATTGCTCCGCTACTGTATCCATATCATCACAACTGTGAATAGTAATGAATCCGTCTTCATAGCGCGGATAACCGCTCCAGTCAGTAGACTTTGAGTCACGATATTCCACAACTGGTCTTAGGCCTGTTTCAATATTGAAGCTAGTATATCTATGGTTTGAACAAGGAGGTTCGGTAGATACAGTTCAATGGTGTATGTTGTTGCTCAGAGAATGTGAGCTGATGGTTAGGTCTATTACCTCTTGCATATTGCTGGCGACAAAAGTTGGTTCCGAGCTCTCATTTATTATAGGTAACCGCTAGCTACGGTATCCGAATCTCCCGGAAAGTCGACATGACCATATACCTCAATTGAAACAGTCAGAGTGGCTCAATACAGAAAATCCTAGCAAAACCCATCTATCAATGTATGTTCATGAAATGATGACAAATGAGGAAGATGTTGATCGTAGCAGGCTATACTTCAAACCTCACACATAAGGAGTGAGGCCACACTCTCATTATACTATTACACAGTTCAACTCTTTTCTTTATCCAAATAGGAACCCAAGTTTGCGAGCCCATATGCACTATATGAAAGAGAATATAAACGATTCAATAAATACGGGATGTAGAAAATGTACCAGAAGAATGGATATCAGGTAGGATAGCTCCAATTTTCGAGAAGAGTGATCCGAGATATAAACAAAACTAAGAAACACAGTATTGATTCATTGTTTTCAAACATAATAACTTTTCCTCGTGAAGCAGTAAAAAAACACATTTTCTAACGGGTCATTGAAAACGCCTCTCCTATCAGCGTTGAATATCAAAGTCTATAGAGCACCAAAAATGATTTCTCAGCAACGCCAACATGACCAACCCATCCCCGCTAATCTTAGTAGCTGTCCCAGACAGGCACGGCATGCACTTTAAATCCACACACGGCCTACGCTGATCAAGATACGGCTCCATTGTTCCGGATAATCTCGAACACACTCCCCACACGCGCGCTCACGAATTACCCTGTTAGACGCGGCAACGCAGGACACGGGCCCCGAATTATCATATAAATATGTCAAAGAAGGCTATGCGCTTGTTCTGGGTGCACAGAGATAAGAGTTGCAGACGAGGATGTGAGGGAGGATATGTTCGATAAAGATGAAGTATAACCAGTAGGGCTAAATTTTAAAATAAATGGCGGGATAAAAGTATCCTGAGGATGAAGACCAAAGACATTCTCTAATTCCCATTACCTTCTACGATAAACCTATTGCTGGGTTATAGAATATGGTCAATTTTAGATTCAGTTCGATTGGAATATTGAAAGTACGAATCGAAACAAATAGTATATATTTTCAATGACCTCATTTCGTATTTTTTCAGGAACAAAAAAGAGTGGACGAAAATCAATTGCCATCCGTCTCCTATATACACTTCGATTATTTTAACTTTACCGATGCGTCATCAATTTATGATCATAGAAATTACACACCCTCTATGTAACATCTCTCTCTCTCTATCAGCCGTTATGAACAGATGAAAATTCCTCAACAATTGTCTTTTAATCAAAGACTTATGTTACAGTGATGATCAATTAATACTCATAACAGTGGAAAGAGATAACCAGACAACCGACAGTGTTTTACAATTCACCTACATTTGCCAGACATGATATTGACAGTTGACATTGACATAAAACATTGTTTTATGTTATTGGGTATTGTTTTCGTCAGTTTTACGGTGTATCTGCATCCATGCAGGGATGATTTAATGGAAACTCGTTAGTTAATATTAATGTCTGCAAATGTTTTGGAAACATTGCAATGCCACCTTTTTCGTTAACTGTCACATCAACATAAACACTTACTCTTGAGGTTGTTAGGATTTGATGGAATTTCTTGTATATTTCATTAGTGTGACTAAAATTAGATGAGTGGGAGGGGTTAAAAGTTTCTAGTAAATAAGGAAATTTTATAAACATATATTTGCCTCCATGTTTCATTATCATATCAAAATGGGATGATAGATAGATATATAATATATTGTATCTTTAGGTTGTTCTTACAACATGAAATATGTAACCAAGTATCGTGCTGACTCTCTGACGTGTTTATTTCTATGACATTGATATTTACTGCGATAGGTAGGTACGTTCAGTTGAATAAAAAACAAGTCATTAAAATGTGTGAAGATCCGACATTTCCATAAATTTGAAAATGTTAATTTATTGTCATTACCTACACGTTATAATTTTTATCGGGATATTAGCCACTTCGTCTTACATTTGACCACAATTTGAATGAATGTATTGAATGTTAGGTTTTGTTATATTTTGATTTGTTTTTGTTCCTCGAAAAGTGAATTATGACTTTTGAATTTATGTCTTTGAATTTATGTCTCACGGAGACAACTCAGCCGATCAAATAATATATCTCAAAATGAATGAAACTGATATTGAATGGGGTGACTCAACGAAAATTCTTGAATTGACTATTGATCAAAACCTGAATTTTAATGACAGTGTCCAAAATATATTCAGAACAGAAGTATGACAAAATATGAACAGTTGAGTTTCAATACTAATTCTATTCAATATGTAAGTTGAGAATATAAATATATAATAATATAAAATTGAAATTAGGACAGTCGCAACTGTCAAATCAGCCTGGGAGTATTCATTGAGGAAATGAAACGTATTGTCATGTAACAGTTTTCAACATTTTTTTGAAGGAATGCAGATTTGATTGCTGTTTAAGAGAGATAGGTAGTTTGTTGAATACGTCTTGTATGCGCTTTGTCTGTTAGGTACCTTGTAAAGAGCAAACACATTACTCCTTTTTTGATGGGTTTGAGAGAATTAAACAAGTGTAGAATGGAATATTTGATCACAATAGTTCTTGTTAACTCATTGAAAACAAAATACCCATGCATTTGTTTCAGCTCATAGTACGCCGTTCTGATATCCGTAATATCAATACTAGGTTAAATAATTTCAACATTCCAATTCGTGTTACAGTTAAATATGAAGAAGGATGTATTTTTCATCTGGCACTCTCATACTTGAAGAGGATAATTCTTTTCATGAACTCATCTTCATGCGAAGTAAAACATCCTTTGAAATCAACTTTTTTGAACAGTAGTGTTTTCCTTTGCTTTTCTGCACTTTGAGATTATTCTTCAAACACACATTATTCCTCTTTAATTATATGATTGAAGAAAACTGAATTATATAATGTCAATATCAGTGGAAAATGTCATCATTAATCAGGAGAGGTGGAAGATAGCCATAGGCTAATCCCTACACTATCGTGTGTCGTTTATGTCAAATCAAATCAAATCAAAATGGAAGATGAAATCTCACTGACAAAGTGTTACTGTTCTAAGAAATGTAAGATACACAACTTGAAAGATATTGTCGAAGATAAAATATTATTGTCAAAGTGTTATTATTTTAAAGAATATAAGTAATACCAATTGGAAGTAATACTTGAACATTTGGTGATTTCAGCATTTTGGGGTGAAAAAGTAGTCAGAAAGTAATGTTATATATGCTACATATTGAAATAAATAATAATAATAATGAATATTCTCATGCAACACATACATGTAAGTATGAGAATATAAAAACTATAAAGCACAAAAATATAACAGTGAATGCATAGAAAATAACAGTAAGTATCAACCCCGTAAACATTTTCAACTATACAGTTCAGAGCTAAATGTAAACATAAAAGTCACATAGATTAAAAACCCGTAGGTACTGAAACACAATAATTAAAATTATTTGTTTATATAATTTGAATTTCTGCCTGAATAGAATTCGTCTAAAGAATAAAAAGCCTTTGAAATCAGAAGCTTTTTTACAGACTTTCTAAATTTAGTGGTACATGTTATGCGTTTGATCTCAATTGGCAAATGGTTAAACATTTTTTTCCATTATATATGAAAGACCTCTCAATTTTTGATAATATTGGAATCGGTAAACCTATATTGAGCTTATTTCTGGCATTTCATTGTGGTGAAATGAAAATTTCCATCCTGTATTTTTTTGCACCAGACAATATATAAGTATGGAAGGCAAGGTCAAGATTTTATGCTTTCTGAATAAAGGTCGACAGGAATCCCTGAATCTAACCCTACACATATTTCTAATTCCTCTTTTTTGTAGTACAAACACCCTATCAAACATGTATTGGCAACATGTTCCCCAAAAACAGATACCGTATTTCAGATGGGAATCGATGAGAGCAAAGTACACATTTTTTGCCATATTAGTGCCCAGTTCATTTGCTGATACTCTGACTGCAAAGCATCCTGATGAAATTTTTTCACATAGGTTTTTTATGTGACCTTCAAAATCCAAATTTTTATCAATTTGTTATCTCAGAAATTTTGCTGACATTATGTTTTCTATTAATTGAGTACCCAGGTAGATATCTAGTGTGGAGCAATGGAGGGTAACGATGCTAGTTTTTGAGATATTAAATGACAAGAGATTAGCATCACACCAGTCTTTTGGTTTTATAATGTCCATGCTGATCAAATCATGCAGTTCCCTTTCATTCCTGAAATGCCAAAATAATGTAGTTATTGGGTTATTTCTGCGGTTATATTAATGCGGGCTAGGTCGTTAATATATAACAAGAAGATAATTGGGCCTAGAACCGATCCTTGTGGAACACCACAAGTAACTGTCTGGAGATGGGATATGTTGTCCGGGAGTTTGACTTTCTGAGTACGTTCTGACAGGTACGATCTAAACCATTTCAAATATGTATCTCTGAAGCCATACACTTTAGTTTTTGCAGCAGAATTTCTTGAACGCAATCGAAAGCTTTAGAAAGATCGCTGCTATTTCACGATTATTTAAATTGAGATACACGTTTTCCAGTAGATGAAACATAGCATCTTACGTGTTTTTCAAACTCTGACACCCATACTGACTGCTACTAATAATATTATGCTTTTTCACAAACATCATAACTCTTTGTTTAACAAGTTTTTCTATGATTTTAGCAAGAGTAGGTAGCATAGAAATAGGCCTAAAATTGGCAGTATTGTTAGTGTCGCCTCCTTTGTGCAAAGGAATAACAATTACTGTTTTTAAACATGCCGGAAATGCACCCGTTATGAAGCTTGTAATTATAGCTTCTACCAAAGCGGTGATAGCGGAATTGGGCAACTTGGTAAATACTTTATGCTCATGTCATCCCAAGCAGCTGAGTTTAAATTTTTAATATCTTTAAGAATTTTTCTAATTAACATAACATCTGTAGGCATGAAAAAAAACGTTTCTGAAACTGATTTGTCTTCAAGAAAAGTCAAGGGATTATTAAATTGATGAATGTAGCCGTTACTGCGTGGTAGGATATCATGATGATAAGAGAAATGAAAATTTCTATGTTTTTTACCACTTTCATTTGTAACTAACGTAACTGCAGTTTCGTCCTATATGGACATTTCAAACTTAAACAATAAACTTTATTGTTTAAGTTTCAAAATGTCCATATAGGACGAAACTGCGGTAACATGAATTACAAATAAAAGTGGTAATAACATAAGAATTTCCATTTCTCTTTTCATCAAGGGATTAATATTGGATTTTATATCTTTGGATAAATTATGTGTCACAGTGTAGTAATATTTGTTAATACAATCAGATTTTAGGTCAGTTTTCGTAGGAGCAATATTCTTTTTTCCCCTGAGGTCATTGATGATTGCCCAGCTTTCTTTCGGTTTGTTTGCAGACCTTTCCATTTTTTTCATATAATGAAGTTGTTTTGCAGTCCTTATAGTTCTTCTATAAATGTTTTCGTACCTATTATATAGGGAGTTGAATCCTTCATTGTTACCTGAATATTTCCGAATTAAATATAGTGATCGTAAATTTTCTGCTGAGACTTTAATGCCCTTTGTGATCCATGGCTTTTTAATTTAAATTAATTAATTATTCGAAAAAGTTTCATGAAACCTACTCAATGGATCATCATTGGGATGATGTAAATCATTCCACTTTGCATCATTGCAAAGATCTACATAAGTATCAAAAAGTTTTTTGCTGCAAATTCTTCCAGAGCGCTTCTTTGGTCTCGATAATTTTTGACCTCCTTGGAAATTAAACAAAACAGACTCATGGTCAGAGAGTCCAGCACTGACAACATACATAGTCAAGAATAGTACTTGAGTATTTAGAAATACGTGTAGGAGAATCAACATGCATTGTGAGATCGAATGTTGTCAGCATGTTTTCTAGTTATAAAGTTGCTCTAGGGAGTTTATTTTCAAAATTTATGTTGAAACCTGTAATTATAATAAGTGCCTTGGAAGGGATTTGCAATAACAGCATTTCTAGTTGCTCTAGAAAAACATATTCATTACATAATGGTGATCAATATAGACATAACATGTATATATTATAAACTTGACAGTAAATCATTGAAATTTCAAATCATTTCCCAAGCAACATACAATCATATTTATCACATTTGATAAAACTAACTGTTTCACATATGGAAAAGGATCAATGTTCCTCCATGCACCGAGTTAGTTCTACAGTATTTTGAAACTATAAAGTAATTTGGTATATACAGAGGCTCATTCATCTCTAGCCAATGTTCAGTCAACATTACAATACTGAGAAAATCCTGACTTTCTAAAAAAATGTACAGATCAACTATTTTGTCACGTACTGATTGAATATTTAACATCATCATAGATATACATCCTTCAGAGTATTTCATCAACGATCTATAGCTGTTTTCTGTCGGAACTTTAAAAAATTACTTACAAAAGCACCACTTGGCCATTTGACCATAATTCTGGATTCATGGCAATCTTGAATTTTTTTTCGTATAATCCCATTTTAAAAAATGAGTATATAGTTGGTTGTTTTGATTTTAGTGACTAATTGAATTCATTGAACTCTGACGTCTTTTCGAAAGAATATTTTATGGAATCTAACACATATTTCTTTTGTTTCCTCAACGAGCCTCTTTTGAATTTCTTAACTTGTCACTCCATTCCATCTCCATGTTTTCTATAGTTTTTTCTATATACGTTTCGCCCTGTAGTCATCCACTAACAGCTATCTCCCGAATTGATTGGTCCATTAACGTCAAGCAGACTCTTTCTCTATAAAGCTGCCATGCAATCACATTAAATAACAAATTACAAGTGATAAATTGAGCCTGGGGATTGCTGAACACCTTGGAGACGGTATTTTAAAATTTTTATTTTGCGAGACAAGAATTGATAAAATATCGGGAAGCGACAGCTAATGGAAATACAGTTATTTCCTTCGAGTCTTCCCACTCGTGTTATGATTTCATCTTTTATTTTGAACTGAAACTGATATATCATAGAAATGGGGAGGAGAATGTGGTATTTTGCATTTCATGTAATGTATCTGAGAATTTGATTGAAAGGTATCTTTTGTTAGTTTGCAATTGAATGTAAGAATTGTTTGCAATCGCTTGATAACGTTTCTTGTTTATTAATTATTGAAATCTGGTAAAAGAATATTTGTTAAAGTATCAGAAATAGAAAAACAGAACTGAAGTATTTGGGTGAATTAGACGAAATTGAAAATAACTTCCAAAAATTCTGGTTGCCAATAGATATACTACACAAAGGAACAATAGTTTTGTTGCATGAAATGTTATAACTAGCATTATACATATTCGAGGTGCTGATTTTAGATATAAAGTCGGACTTTTTGTAACATTTTTGGTTTTTGAGATAAATGATAAACGTGATTTTCAAGAAAAATATTTCAATTTATTACACTCTATCCGATTGATTATCGAATAGAAAGATAATTCACCCATGGTAATTCACAAATGTATTTATACATATGTCAGTAAAACAAAAAAGTATATTATATACAGTGTGCGAATACCAATTATCCGTTGAAGTATGTCAAATTGTGATTAAAATTTGGTGTGTCTCGATATTTTGTTGAAATAGGTCCCGTAACCGAAATAGAATATCAATAGAATATCGAGTGATCCCAAGCTGCTGAAAGCATACACAGGAAGGGATACTAGTTTGGGGAAAAATTCAAAGAAGTTGCATACATATTGCCGAACAATGTATTCAGCCAAGCATATTAACATAATTAAGCGAAAAATGGCCGCCAAATGGTCATCTCCCGCTAAACCAGTGAAGCGGAAAAAGAAAAGAGGGGATAAGTAAAAGTACTCAAGTGTCCCATAAATAGTCATCTCTCGGAGGAATTAGTCCAGTCATCATCCGAAACGTCGAGAAGCAACTCGGATTGGAATCTTTGTTGTTGTTCTGTTCTTTCACTTGTATTTCATTTCACTGTAATTTTTTTCAGGGTTTCTTTGTTTTTTGCTTAATATAATTGTTATTTCCAGCTATTCTTGTTAATTTTTCATTTTCATTGCTTGTTTCAGGGATTTGAAATCATTTTGTAATAATTTTAGACAGTGGAAGTCCGAACTAACAAAATTCATCATGAAACATTGTTAATCACTTTCGAACAAACGAAGTTTTTGAAATTGATATCCTACATTGTCATAAAATTGAAGAAGAATATCAAAAACATTTCTATTTTTGATCATATTGAATTCCCTAATAATAGAAGAAAACATTGAAAGCTTGAGGAGCACCCCAGAAGATATATAAAGTAGAATAAATCTTCGCTCAGAAAAGAATAACTTAAAAGTCAAGAAAGGCAGAACCAATATCATCTTATTCTCTAATCGCAGCCCAAACAATGTGGAGATATATTGAAATGATGAAATGATAAGCCCAGTTGAAACAGTTAATATGCTGGGAATTGTTCTGGATCGAAAACTGCCATGGCTTCTCTATATTGATGTACTTTGTACTAAATTGATAATTTGTTGCTTCTCCATAAGGTTTATGTATCAATGTATTGAAAACTTTGTATTATGCCAATTTTCATTCACACATTCGTTATGGGATTCTGAACTGGGGCACTGGTGCAGCTGTGCAAAGGGTATGTTATAAAATTAATTGCTCAACTAGGTTACAGGGAGTCATGCAGGAATGAATTGAAAGAACTGAATATTCTGACATTCGCCAGCACATAAATATTACAATCTTGTGCATATGTATTTAGACATAAATCTATCTTTCAGCCACATCAACAAAACCACAATACTTGATCAAAAGGTCTCTTGGTGTCAAATGGTCATATAAGTGCATTTTTTGAAAAAAGAGTAGATTTTAATCGATGTAAATTCTACAATATTTTTCCTGTTTTTTTCCCATGTGTTTAAATATGGGTTGCTGAAACTGCTGCTTCAAATGAGCTGTTACACTTTCAGGAACTATAAATTATAGACTCAATAAATGCTCATTCATATTCATAATATAGATGATTCATCAACTTCAATGCTACGGGAATAAATTACTGAATTAATTTTATTCACTTATTTACTTGTTACTTTTGTCCGACTTTACACTTTGTATTTATAAATGAATATATGCTTTTGACGATTCTTCTCCAATTATTGTACATTGTAACATGTTTGCAACAACTGTACTATTTAATTTGAGAAATAAAGATATTATTATTATAATACAAAAATGACCCTTAAAACTCACTACTCCAGCACAATCTACCACGTCATCCAAAATAGCTTTCTAATTGTAATTCAATATTCTTGATTCTCATTCAATGTCTCTGCTGCTGTCAATTTGATTTGTTTCGCTTCAATTTAGAGATATTTTTCCCAGCCTACTCAGGAATGTCTGATCCCTAATTACAATTTAAATTACTTTCTGAACGAATTGGGCAATCCGGTTTACCCCGGAATGTTTATTCCTTCCAGTTTAACTGGAAATAGCTTGGAAAAGTGATTCATTGGATAATGATATTGGTTGATTATGCCATTTGTTTGAAATTGAGTACCCTCTTGAAGGAATAGGCGTAACTGCCTGGTGGAAAATGGTAGCTGTTTTATTCGAGAAACGGTAATGATTGAAGTACAGTCGATATAGATTCAAACTGTTTTTATTCATCTGAAGAAAGATTGGTTGAGTAACAGGATAAACTTTTCTATTAAAAAAACAATTGTTTTTTTGCCGATGTTTCGAATTTGATTTAATTCTTCTTCAGGGCTCTGTAACGAGTCATTTTCATAAACATTTCTCTCACAATATATACAATTATTATCGTTTCAATTCTATAAGAAATAATGAGATCTTACTTAAATTATCCACCGAAAAGTAGTTTGTTCGTGTTGATAATATCATTATTTTAAAAACCATCAGACATATTGGATACATACTGAAAGAAAACATTGCAACAGATAAACTTCTGAGACAACACCAACATAAAACGACATGAAACAAACGAATGGCTTCATCTGTGATTCTGATAAGGTGGTGTCAGCTTTTTAATAAATGGCAGAAATAAATAGTATGAAAAAAGAGTAGAGTTTTCAGATAAATTGATGGATGTAGCTGTTACTACGTAGTAGGAAATCATAATGAAGAAATGAGAATTGAAACTTTCTATGTTTTTTACCACTCTTATTTGTAACTAACGTTACTTCAGTTTCGTCCTATGCGGACATTCTCAAACTTAGACAATAAACTAGCAATGGTTTATTGCATTAGCTCATATACACCACCCCTTCAGGTACTGATAGAGGTATTTGGCTTGATTGACTACCTTAATTTACAGTTTACAATGTGGTTGTGCCAATTTGAAAACCGGTGAGTAAACTAAATCCATTTAATCATTCAACAGGTTGCACCAGCAATGTTTATGCTTGTGAATTTCTAAGGATTCTAAATAATTGAGTTTGTGATCCTTCCTTGCATAGTGCAAAATTTCCATATCGTTTAGATTTGGAAACTTGTGGTTGCATGCCAAGGAATGGTTTGAAAACGTCGAATCATTTTTGCCTAGTCTGAAGGACTTTTCATGTTAAGCATACTGTTTTTCGAAATTTCTTTCGCATTGTCCCACAAAAACACTATTACACTCCGGACACTTAAGCTTATAAACTCCAGATTTCTCCAACTTGTCCACCTTATCTTTGTCATTGAAAAGGAAATCAGATTACCTGGCATGTGGTCTGAATGCTACTTCCACATTGTTTTTTCTGAAGACCCCCGCAATTATCTCTGTTCTTTTTCCAAAATATGTTAGAGTTACCCATTTCTTGATTTCTGGTTGTTTGACCTGAGGGTAAGTGAATTTACGGCTTTGTTTTCTGACTAACCTTTGGATAGTATATGCGTTGAAACCATTATTATGATCTATCTGTGTGATTATATCAATTTCCCTAGCTAGATTGTTAGCAGACAAAGGCAGTGAGAATACTCTGTGCATCACTGAATTTTAGGCTGCTAATTTATGACTGTCTGGATGGAAAGAATCGCTTGGAATGGTAATATCTGTATAGCTATGTTTTCTGAAAACATTGAACTCGTCTAAGAAATTTATCTGTTTATCTCTGTTTCGAGTGTGAACTGAATGTTGATATTTAAATTATTCATGAATGTCATAAATTGGTTCAGCTGTCGTGCAGAACCTCTGAAACAGGCAAGAATATCGTCTACATATCTGTACCAAAAATGAATATGTTTTTTACCCAGGTCGGAATTTACTATAGTGGTCTCCATGCTGTTCATAAATGTGTCTGCTAAAAGTGTACTAAGGGGTGAGCCCATTGGTGAAACTGGATCCTGTTTATAAAATTTATTGCCGAACTGCAGGTAGCTCTGATTTAAACTAGGTAAAATGATTCGACGTTTTCAAACAATTCCTTGGCATGCAACCACACGTTTCCGAATCTAAACAATACGGAAATTTTGCACTATGCAAGGAAGGGTTACAAACTCAATTATTTAGAATCCTTGGAGATTCACAAGCATACACATTGCTTGTGTAATCTGTTGAATGATCAAATCGATTTAGTTTACTCACCGGTTTTCAAATTGGCACATCCGCATTGTAAACTGTAAATTCAGGTACTCAGTTAAGCTGAATACATCTATTAGTACTTAGAGGAGTGGTATTAAGAGAGAAAATTTCTATGTTTTTTACCACTTTTATTTGTAACTAACGTTACTGCAGTTTCGTCCTATATGGACCTGAGTTTGAAAATGTGCATATACGACGAAACTGCAGTAACATTAGTTACAAATAAAAGTGGTAAAAACATACAAGAGTATAAGTTTGATATTGTATATAGGACGAAACTGCAGTGACGTTAGTTACAAATAAAAGTTGTAAAAAACATAGAAAGTTTCGATTCGCATTTCATCATTACAAATTATTTAGGTATTTTACTTATCAAATTGAAACATGCAGTATTAAGGCCATCGACGTCTTCTCTAGTGTTAACACTAACACATTTGAGGATATGTATCATTTCGCTCAAGAGTCTTTTGGATAAATAAAGTTGAACATCTAGAATTGTTGGATAATCAAAATCAAAAAAGTGTCTATAGTAAATGAAAAGAGAAATGAAAATTTTTTATGTTTTTTTACCACTTTATTTGTAACTAACGTTACTACAGTTTCTTCCTATATGGACATTCTCAAACCTAAACAATAAACTATGTTTATTATTATTAGTTACAAATAAAAGTGGTAAAAAAACATAGAAAATTTTCATTTCTCTTTTCATCATGATCTCCTACCACGTAGTAACGGCTACATCCATCAATTTATTGTCTATAGTAAACTCTTTTCATTTAAATCTGGACTAATATCACAAAGGACAGCTATGCTTCTCGGAACGAAATCAAAACGTGAACAGCTAACACAAAATTTTCAAATCAGGTTAGCAGGTATGCCGTTAACCTTTATAAGTGAAATCAAAAACCTAGGTATTTGGTTTGATGTTGACCTAAGATTTACCAAGCACGTCAGCTATCTCTGCCAGAGCTCGTTCAATATTCTGAGACAGCTGTATCCTAGTCGTGATTTGCTATCTA
>WOGN01000877.1:1397-21664 GCA_015342105.1 Leptinotarsa texana | reverse complement strand
AATCTTGTTAAAGATTCCCTTGCAACAAAAGCATACTACAATCTTGATGAAGTGATTTGATATATGTGTTTTTTTGCTGTTTATATTGTCAGCTATACTTTAAATTATAATTTTACCTCGGATATATTTTATTTTATTGCCATGATATGTGAAGTTATGTTCAAATTGTGTATATTTGTTTTTACATTTTTTGAAACGGACTATACAAACTATTTTATCTAAAAACGTTGTTAAATTTTATTTTTTTTTGTTATATTTTATCTATCAAACATGTGAACTTAGTTTTGCTCATATTGTGTTTCTGGGTATTTGTATATTTGAGTTGTTTCTTTTCTTTTATTCTTTGAAGTGCTATTCATACAGATTTTTTTAAAAGCTTTGTCAATAAGATTGTATTTTCTTGGACAATAAAGTATATGTCTACCTACAGTGTTTTCACTTTTACCTGAAATTTCCAGAATTTTCCTGGAATTTTCAAATCAATTATACTGATAAAAACAGTATTACCACTATCCTTTACTCACATATTCAAATTCATTGTTCCTCAGAGTAACTTTTTCAAATCAAATTATGGAAAATATGATGATGTGATAAAAACATAAAATTTGTTTTTAATATGTTTTCAAATTTTAACTGAATAGTATTCAAATATGGACATTTTTTTAATTTTTATTTTTTTCAATATTAAAATTATTGAATTCAATTTCTATTAACTGAAGAGTTAATGATAGTTTTTGATTGATTCACGGGATGATTAATATGGAATTTCTCTTGAATAATTTGAAAAAATGTAATCATTCAGTAAAACACTAAATGCTACTCACGACACGATTTCATAGGAAACATATTGCAATAAAGTTTCACTTTAACCGTGATTCGCACATTCGTTATAAATTTACGCCACTGGTTTCTAGAGTGAGTGGAAATTTCCACTCGAAAGAATGTAGGATGCCGAAGTAGATGGAATAGAAACAGATAACGAGTGATTTAATGGTTAATAAAAATATCTAATCTAAAAGGATATAAACTACCATTGTTATTAATCATTTATAGTGATTGAATTGTCTGAAGACTATTTGATACAAATTCAAAAGATATGCTGCTAATTTCATAATGAAATTTTAGTATTATTCGAAAAATACACCACAAGAGTGTACATACAAAGAGTGACACGCTTTTACATCATCGACAGAAAAATGAGTCAATGAAACTTTGTCTTCTTTAATGGTAGAGTAGCTGGAAAAATCTGGAATGAAATTAATTTGAATTTATGCTGATGGACAATTGAAAAAAGATTGGAATTCAGTTCCTAAGAAAAAAAGTGGATTTTAGTGAAGAATGTGAAACAAATTTTGAACTGTGATATTTACTATTTATTTTTTTTATAAAGGCCTTCTATCATTCAATGGACTTCAAACATTTGGTAATTAACATCACAACCATCTCTAATTTGATTATTGTTATGATGCTCACCTACAATTTTCATTGTATCATTATAAATATCATAATAATTTTCATTATACCCTATGAAAAGTGTTATACATTATTTTGCTCGTAATTGTATATTAAATTTTGCCAAATTCTTGTTCCAAATAAATTTTTCAAAAAAAATGCACGAGCGCGAATATTTGGGAAACCAAAATTTTAAAACTTTATTTAGACAAAAAATTTCAATAAAACTATTTCTTCTGAAGGACCCACTTGGTTACATTCCTTCTAATATATATAACGGACATTCTTTTAAAATGAATTGTCGTACTTATATCTCCCTATATCCTTCTTAATCATCTTGTATAATTATCTAGTCCTCCACATTCCAGAAAGTTCCAGAATATTGTGGAATGCGTTCGAATGTTCTGATTCTTCTAGAATTTTTTAGAGGGAGAAACCTTCCAGCCCAATATCTTCAAAAGCACGGATGGGAGATTGATACCTCACCATATAAATAATTTGAGATTGTTTCACCATGATCTTATATGTTCCAGGATATTCTAGATCGTTCCAGAATATTCCCGAACATTCCACGGCATTCCAAAATAATTCTGATTATTCTGGTTTGCCCTAGAATACTCCCAAATATTCTGAACTTTTCCGGAAATTTCTAGAGCACGAAACAGCCCTTATATCGTCAAAAGCACCCGTTTGAGTGAAAAACTAGAACCTTTTTCATGGAGAAGCTGATGTAACACTGACAGAAAGAAAGTATTTACCCCCACCTCGCCATAAAGATCGTCAACATTTTTTGAGACATGCATTTTTAAAGATAACTGAAATTTCCACTATGAGATTCACAAGAACATTTTGGAAATTTGTTTGGCAAGAAAATTATTTGTATATATTAGATATGTATTGATTTATTCATGTACGAAGAAATTCGAAAATTTATCTTTGTTTCTGTGGTATCCCGAACTGCGAAATACTCAAGGTATTTCCAATATTGCAATAGTCGTCACTGGTCGAACTATTTACCAATATTTCAAGGGAGTCATGCTTCTTGAAACAATGATTGATATCACCACATCCTTTTTATTTTTGTTAATTGGTTGTATGAATATGGAACCGTCATCAACATTTCTGACTAATTAGTGGTCATTGCCTTATCTTGAAGGTAATAGTGATAAAAAGTAACTTTAAGATAATCGTTTTGAAATAATTTTAATATTTGGTTAAACGAACTGATATTGTCCCCTTCCTGATCCTCTATTAGGTTTTTTAAAACAGTATGGAATCTCAAAATCTGCAGTCGAGTGTGACAACTACTATTATTTTTAAAAATAGGAATTTCTGAATAAATAACCAGATAATTTACAATGGAAAGAATCCAAATTTTTCAGAAAACGTTGAAAAATATCAGTGGAAAAAATAAAAAGAATCCTTTCCATACAATGAATATTAACAAAAATTAACCAGACGTACAAATGTTAATGTATTCAAAGCAAACTACAGACCACTTACATATGATTTCGGAAAAGAAGATGAAAGGAGTGAAATAAATAACTTTATCATTTCTCTTCATCGTGAAAAAACTAAAAAAATGAAAAACAACTTAATAAGATAAATACTTTAGACAAATGTCATTGTACCATCAGTCACTAGGATAAGACCCTTCTGGCAAGTCTTTGTTTTCTTAGAAACGATTGGAACATTGAAAAAACGAATAAACTTCAAACTAATACATCTATTAAATTTAATTCCTTCAATGTAGTCCGACTTGTGAATTTTGAACAATTATCTGTCAAATGTGTGATGAAGGATAGCGCTGTACTATGGATAAAAAAATCACCCATATCAATCGATGTGATGTTATGTATTATCTTCTCAGTCTAACAAAGTAAAAATGAGTTGATTTGATTGTGATTCCGAAAAAAAAATCATGGAAAATAATTCGCAAGTGAATCTGTGAAAAAAAACCTTTTAGGTTTTCTACTTCTCCATTCGTATATAAAAACCGGTTGGATTACAAAGAGAAAGAAAAAATTATAAATTAACAATGTCTACGAAGATTTGAAATATCTCGAACAGAGACATTTCTTTCAGATACAAACGGAGAAAAGAGAAACCCTGTAATTTTTCTTATTCAGTTCATGTATTAGAAAAAAAAGTATTGATATCTTCAATTGTTTTTTTACTCACTTTCATGAGTTACGCACTTTTTATAAATTAAGGGGAAAGTTGTAATCCAAAAAGCTGTTTTTCCCAAAAAAACAACTCCTAATGAATTTCTTTCCCCAATATATTTGTTGGTCTATTTTGCTCTCATGAATATTCACTGTATATATAAATAGTTACCTTATTCGAACATAATTGACAAAAATATAGTTTTTCCATGGATTGTATCATATTTATTTGCATTGTATTTCTTTCTTGCTTTTGTCTTGTATGTGAGCAAGTAAATATTAATAGTTTTATTATTTTGATCACAGGACATTGCACGTCTTCAGATTTCTTAAGATCAAAAAGAAAGTGAGATACGCCACTGGTAAAATTCTTCAATAGCCATCCGGCAGTCTGCAAGAGATTTCTGGAAATTTCCATTCGTTAAATGCTTGGTTAGCGGTTATAAAAAAGAGTTGCTGTAGGCTACGATAATGGTGATACCGCCAGTCCCAGTCCGTGTGGTATACACCACAAAAGCCAGAGCCGTACTCGATTTATTGGACTGCAGCACTATAAAATTTGATTGATTGTTGGCCTCATTTTTGTAAATTAATTAAAGCAAGTCCAGTGCATGTAATATAAATATTGTCTGCAATTAGTGAATACGGGGTAATGCATGAATATTAAAGCATAGTGTGATGATTCCCAAATGAAATATTGGAAATATACAGGCCGTTTTTTTAGCTGATACCACTGTTGCTATCTTGGAACCGGTAGGTTGTACAAGGTTGGTTAAATGGAACAAAAGTTATCTTTTTAAAAATGCAACACAATGATATTTTCAGATCCAATTAATCTTCAACGGTTTGTGAGATATTTGCAAAAAACTGAAAATGACAGATTTTATTTTTTTGCTCTACCGCTCAAAAATGACAACAAACTTTTTTGCTTCATTTCATGTGCTTTATAATTTGGGAGAACAAATTTTTCAATGCAACGTTTCGTTCATTGAATTCCATCATCAATATATGTTTTTCAAATACGGACCATCTATATTTCCCGACGTCTCTTTCCGAAACCACATCATCACTATAATTTTTTATTAAGAGCTAGAATTTCCGAATGTTACTGAAATCCAGAGTTCTCCTGTCGATAATGTCGTTCATTGAGATTATAAATATTTGTATTCACTGAAATCCAACTAAATTTTTGTCAGGGTCGTCTTAAAAAGGGGGACCAATAATCTTTGTATCCATACCAAGCCATTCATAATTTCCAAATGTCTTTTGAAAATTTGTAGCCACCAAAAAATTTCTGTTCAGAAAATGAGGATATCAACATGACTTAACTAATAAAAATGCTGTATTAAAAAAGTCATAGATGATTTTCACGAGAAACATGATCAACGATAATTTCTTTTTTTGAAGTAAGCCATGAAATGTGAATGTCAAGTTGATTGTCACACACAAAATAAAAGTTATTCAAATCGTTGAGCCATTCTATGGGAGAAACATGAATTTTTCCAATGACGAAAAAGTGGATATGCTTTTTGTATATTCGAGATGTTTGAGGAACGTTACCAAATCTCTGGCATTGTATCAGGAATTGTATCCTGAACGACTTCAACCTAATCATAGGTATTTTCAACGAATCGAAAATACTTTACGGAATTATGGATCTCTTGAAAAACCCTCTGAAAGAAAAAGTACGGTTACTGAATGTGGTGGCGATAATGAAATCGACGATTTTGGTGAGTTGAAAGTACATTTACCAATAACGGATGGTTCAACAGGAATATACATTATCATTGGCGACAAGAAAATTAAAATTTACATAGAGTTACCAATTATCAAGAGAGATATGGTGTTAACGTATGGCTTGGTGAAACATCTCTGACCGGAAAATTATACTTATCAGGGACTCTAATTGAGTTATTAGAAGATTTGCCACTTAGCCTCTTAAGAAATTATAAGTATGTCCAACATGACGGAGCTCCACCACATCGCAGGAGAATCTGCAGAACTTTCCTCATTACAAATCTGCCAGGAAGGTGAATAGGAAATAATAGTCCTACTACATGGCTACCACGTTCACCGGACCTTTCTCTTCTAGATTTTGCGTTGTGGGGCTTCATAAAAGATCAAGTATTCAGAACAAATTTTGAAGATATTGAAGAATTGAAAGATTCAATAAGGAGTGCCTGCATCGCTATCAGTTAATCGCTATCAGTATCAATAGTGTTCATTTTCTATCATTTATTATTTCGTTACATTTTCTTTCGCAACTGTCTTATTTCAATGTGATGTATTACCGATCCTGTTAACTATGTGTTACAACAATAGTTTGATATTTGATTTCTCATTGAATAAAAAAAGTTAAATGATAGAATATTGATGATGTGGTTTCGGGAAGAAACGTCGAGAAATACATATGTTGAAAAATGAGTTCACCCAGATTATAAAGCACATGAAATAAAGTAAAAAGTTTCTTGTCATTTTTTGATATTATTGAAAATGTAGGCGGTAGAGCAAAAAAATAAAATCTGCCATTTTCAGTTTTTTGCAAATATCTCAAAAACCGTTGATGCTTTTATAGATCTGAAAAGACCCGTGTGTTGCATCCCTAAATAGGCAACTTTTGTTCCATTTAACGGTCCTTGTGGGATCTACCGTTTCCGAGGTAGCAATAGTGTTATCAGCTATACGGCCTGTATAATCTCCAAATCAAATCAAATTAAATCAAAATATTGTCCGAAGATTTGCATATTATTGACAAAGTCCAAGAAATACAATGTTAATATAGAAAAAATACTAAAAAAGTATAAATGTAGATATGAAAAAGTTCCAAAAATGTATAAATGTAAATTAAAAAAAAAGTTCTAAAAATGTATAGATAAAATACCACCATGTATATAGTAATAGTACAAAGAATAAATTGCAAATATATTGCTGATATATTGTTATAAAGATTCGCCAAAATACTCTTCCAAACTTGCAGTTGTTTTGTAATATGGCAGGGTCGATTGAAATTTCATCAAGCGAATATTTGAATGTTATTATATTCGTTTTGGATGCATTGAGAGAGTAAATTTGCATCGCACCAGCACCTTCTTCAATGATATTATTTTATTTAGCTCCACTGAGTTTTTTCTTTCCACAATTTTGTAGAATCATCCGCGAATAAAGTGAAACTACCAGGTATGTTAATCATAGAGTAGTCATTCATATATATATCACTCATTGTATTTTTGAATATTACTGAACTGAACTACAATTTTTCATATATGTAACCCATAGTTGAGTAAAAAAATATTTAGTTAGCTTTATCAAAACAATTTCATTTGCATCATCATGGATTGCTTTAACTTAGTATAAAATAGAAACTAAAGTGCTAACAATAATTATATTCTATTTTTAGTTATTGCACTTCTCCTTCAGTTTGGGAACTATTGGGAAAAATTGGAATTAATGTTTTTCATTTTTCATTCATTCGTTTCGTTCAATACATACTTGTCACCAATATTACAAATAATATATTATGTTATTTGAAAGTTATCTCGCTAAATGTATGGATTACACCTATATTTGAAACATACCTGTATTGGTCTTTCCTATCTATCCAGCAAGATACATAAATGATGTACATCTCAAATACAAAAAATGAAAATACTTAATAAATACAATAAGTGAAATCGAAGGGCTACACAATTCTAGTGATTTTAGTGAGTTATTTACAGGAACGCTAGGAGAAGCTGTATCTCAAATTTCAAATTTTTGATAGGCGAATGATGAGAAAGGTGAATAGTATTCATTTCAGAAACGGATTTCTTTTTATATAACTTTTCAATGCAGTTGTGAATTTTCTTATAAATCATTTATAGTTTTTAGGTTTTCAGGAAGAACGTTAAAAACTTTTGGGCCACAATAAAAAAAACTTTTTTGGGAATGGAATTTGTAATGTTGTGACTATACTTGACCTTGTTATATCATCTTCTAGTTTTTTAATTTACCGATATTGAAATAGACCCGACCCAGATAATGCATCTGTAAATATACAAGGAATTTATATTCATTATTGGTGTATTATTGTAGAGTAACATGGTTGAATTTTTTTTTTGGAAATAATTTTCAATAAACTATTTTGAGCAATTTTACAGAGGGTCAAGAATGTTATTGAGGGCGCTACCACATTCTGTAATGCAGTAACTTAGGGCAGATTCCGAGTTAATTAATTATTTTTGATTATCGTGTTCGTCCCACCCCGTATGCTGGTCAAGAAAAAATCTCAAGTATTTAATCGAGAATATCTTTGTCATTTTGGACATTGGCACTGTAGACTTGAGCAATCAGAAATATGAATTCAATCGTTTTTGTGTAGGGTTGGTCGTTAGATCTAGGAGAAATGATAAATTTGTTTCTTATATATTTATACCCAATCTGTTGTTATTTAGCCGTAATCCAATTTTCTTCAAATCTAACAATAGTAGTTAACAAATGAAACTGATAAAAATATGTCATTAATTTTATTATTTGATATAACTGAGTCTTAACTATGCGCTTTAGAATCAGTCTGTAGTATGCTCTTCCGGGTTGGCAGATATTATGATGTTAGACAAATCATTTATAATTGAAAATTTATTGAAAATTATCGAACGTTCACGAATTTTTATTATATTTTTTAGCAATGTGTTATTTGTATTATTTGTATATAATGTATTATTTGAAGTAGCCAGATTTATGATATGTCTGAAATCAGCAAAGCACGAATACTGAATTCATCAGAGATAAAGCATTTTTTATGAAAAATACTCGTTTTGGTGAATTCATAAATTATGTGAACTATTCTAAAAGGCATTATCCAATACCATATCGCTTATCATTTCACTGTCATCTTCCATTGAAAACCTATACACGATGTGATTCCAGTAAAGAAAAGAGTAAGTTCACCTTTCTAAATATTGCATTTCAAATGTGAGCCTCTCAAGACCATATTTTCAGTTATATCACAAATCTTTCAAGACATTATTTATATTTAATTTAATGGCTCAAGATAAATTCCAGATGAAATCTCTTTTGTATTTTCGATTGTTATCTGGAGAATATAAACGCATTTTCTTCAATGAATTAAATCACCTTAAAATGAATTAATAATCATTTGCGAGTGACGAAAAAAGATAAGTAAATAAATTGTCTGTTACGCATATAAAGAGTATCTCTACGAAAACATTCACTCAATTAGACTACATTGTTGTTAAATATATTTCTACGTTATCGTCCGATCATATTAATTGATGTAAATTGTAAGATCAATAACGCGTCTACTCAGATGACTACAAACCTTTTAACAACTTGTAAACGGCTATAATTACACTCTCATCAATTTCTGGCTTCAATTTAACTTGGGAAAATGATTCAGGGGAATCGTGAGTACTTGAAAAAGGCAGGATGCCGTGTAGATTTTCGTTAGAGATTCTACAAAGATTGGATTTGGATGGTATGTGAAAGAGCTGATTTCTGATGAACGCAAAAGATGGGAACAGTTCACAAATCGGCAGCCGCAGATGTCATTTAAAATGCTATTTCTAACTGTTTTTGTCATTATGTCAATAATAGCAGAGGTTTCCAATTGAAACTCTAGAGTTGAATTATGAAAACTGATTAATACAGTTTATCGAATAATTTTCACTACAAAGGGTTTTACAAAAACCGCGATACTTGTTTTGCTACATAATAGCTTCCTGAAGACCTAAACTGAAAGAGTATAAAATAATTGTAATTTAGAAGTAACTGTTAGTTTACGTTTACGTGTCGCGGTTTTTGTAAAACCCCATTATAGTGAAAAGCGTGCAATAAACTGTATTAATTACTTTTAATATGGATTTTCTTCAAGTTTTTGTTTGACGAGAAGGAAAATTTAGTATATTATTACAGGTTTTTCCTAACATCAAACCGTTATTCCAACACCTCTACACGAGTTTCGATCACCAAATGATCATCTTCAAGAGGAAAAGTAATCTGAGTTTAATATTCCTCTTGAAGGTGTTCACTTGGTGAACGAAACACGTTTCGAGGTGTTAAAATAACATTTTGGTGTTGAGGAAATCTCCAGTAATATTCATTAGTACACCTAAGGTTCCAAACAGCGAATCACAAGGGAAATTCGGTTCAAGAAGTTACCTTCACAAGGCTGAGGACATTGTGTGACGGATCGCTAGGAGTTTCGTGGAACCGCGAAAAGAAAGATAGTTTGTGGATAAATACAGCATCCATAACAATACGCAGGATCTGTCTCCATTTTTTTCTCTGAATGCCTAGTGTAGGTCAAAGTTAGGTAAATGATGAGTTGTCCATTAGTCTGTAAAGTGTGAATCTGGCCGTCTGGGGCAAAAGCTCAGGCTTGCCCCCCTAGATCCGGGGCTGCAATTCGGATCAGTTTAAAAAATGCTGCAAAATGAGCTTTTGAAAAAAAAATTATATATAGTGTGACAATTTAATGAAGCCACTTCTTTAACGTTGTTCGACATGCTATATTACTGCCAGTTGATTATTATAAATATTGGTTTGGAATAATCGTCCTGTTTTACAAAAAATGTATCAGGGGTAGAAGTAAGAAAAACAAACTTCAGATTTATCATACTCAAAAACCCTTCTGTGAAAAATGTAATGTAAAACTAAATATGAAACTTATATTGATTTATTTTAATTTTTACAGAAATTGAACCCTATCTTAACCCTCAATAAAATATGACGCCAATGCAAAACTAATCGGTTTCAGTGAACAAATTGCAATATCTCCAAAATTAGTCGAAATCGTATTTTCAATAACAGAGATGGGGCATGCTGAATCATTGATCTATACAATTAAAAAACTTAAACAGTACTACACTCTGACTTTCTATCTGATGATTGAATAAAAAGTTTCTTACCGTTTATAAGTGTTTTTGGTTGTGGTTCAGGTGTGTTTGTTTTGTTGGCACTGAAAAATAAATTCAAACCATTCAACGTCTAGCAGAAAATGATGAAATAAATCAAGAGCAATTGTACTCTGAGATCCCTTTATTTGACTGCAAAATATAAACCACGGAAAAGTCCAATTAGCCAGTAACTTGTCTTCATAAATTTTAACTAAAAATTGAACAATCAATGGAAAACATGTAATTTCTGTATTTGGCTTCCTGGTAGTTTCATTAAATATTTCTTTCCGTCTAAAAAATATCACATGTCAAGATCATTGCGTGTGTCAAAGGAAGCATATTTGTTTGCAATTGAGGCATTGTTCACAAGTTTTTTTTAAGGGAGAAGGATCATTTTCCGAAACGTCAACTAAGGGAAAATGAGTATGAAATTTCATTTTTTCCATTGATTTTTAATTTTTTTGGCAAGAAGTTATTCACTAATTGTACTATTGAGTGGTCTATACTCATTATATTATTACGCATTACCTTTTCAATTTGCCTTTATTACACTTCACCAGTGTATCTATTTATTTAGCTTTCTCCATTTTTCACATTATTGAAGGTTATTATACAACCAAAAGAGAGTAAGAAACATCAACTCCACAACAAAGTCTTTCAGACAGTAAAACACTTAATTTTAACCCTTTTCTTCACATATGTACTATTCCGATAGGAAATGATTATTTTTTCAATTGTAGAGATCCACATTACTTAATTGAAAGTGCCAAAACATGCCAATTCCAGAATTTCTCAATCATATAAGAAATTCGTGATATTCACGGTTCTGAATTTTTTCAAAATTTTCTCGCTTAATATTTGATAATTTTAGGAAAGCAGAAAAGTGCATGAAAATCCCAAGTAAATCAATCGGCATAGCATTATTATCATTGGTTTCCGTATTAAGTTGAGTTTTATGTCGAACACAGGATTATTCAACAGTAAACAACTTTAATGGAAATAAATATACAATTCTCAGAAAAAATTAATTCAACTAACTTGAGAGTGACAACTCTATTAACAACTTTTTTTTCTATCAATAAAACAAAACCTAATACATGGTGATGTAGATTAAATTCTTATTCATTCCTCAACACTTCCCCTTGCAACACACAGTGTATCCCTCAAATATTCAAACTGATATTTTGGTAAAGGTTTTGTCATTATATCGGCTACTTGAGCTTCGCTTGGGATATTTTCAATTTTAAATACACCTTCGACATACTTTTCTCTAACAAAATGATATCGCATTTGTGTGTGTTCAGTGCGCTTGTGGAATTCAGCGTTCTTTATCAATTTAACTGCACTTGCGTTGTCTATTTACAATGTAGGTGTTGACAACTTTTCAGTTAATACTTCTTCAAATAGCATCATCAACCACAACAACTGTTTTACTGCCTCACTGCTAGCTATAAACTCCGACTCAGTAGTGACAGTGAAACGAGTCGTTGTTTTTGACTTAACCAACATATTGATCCATTTCCAAATTTGCAAACGACACCAGATGTAGATTTACGCGTTTTTACATCTCCGGCATAGACTGAATCACTATAAACTTCCAACTTAGCATTTGAAAGTAAATCCATAATTTGAAGTGTCACGTAAATACCTGAATATTCTCTTTACTTTTTGCCAGTAACATTTCTCAGGTTTTGAAAGTGTTTGTGAAACGGAGTTGACAGCAAATGTAATATCCGGCCTTGAAACTACAGACAGATACATTGAATGTTCAATAGCAGATCTAAAAGGAATCTTTTCGTGCAGCTCCTCAGATACGCTTTCATCATTTTTAATTTTTGTCAAATTCTCTCAGTCTAAGGCTTCTGATGAATGAAAATACCTTTCACTTGACGAATAATATGAATTCCAAAATAAGTGTCGCATGGCTCAATCGTGATTTGAAATTCCATTTTTAAAAAATTGGGCAAGTCTTTAATTGAGTTTGCATATATTCCTGTCCATCGTCAACATATAGAACAACCAATAACTTATTTTCTCCTTCCCGCATGAATAAAGAAGGATCTGCAGTACTTTGCTTCAAACCAAAACGAAGAAAAAAGTCACATATTCGCATATTCCAACATCGTGGGGCTTGCTTGAGTCCATACAAACTTTTTAGCAATTTACAAACTCGAGCAGTTCCATCATCGAAACCTTGTGGTTGTTTCATGTAGATTTCTTCGTTAAGCAAACCATTGAGAAATGACATTTTAACATCAAACTGAGATAAATGCATATTTTCTCTGGCTGCCACTGCAAGAACTGTTCTAATGGTGTGAAATCTGGCTACAGGAGCGAAAGTTTCATCATAATCTTGCCCAGCCTTTTGAGAATATCCTTTTGCAAGTAATCTTGCTTTGAATTTAGGTGATGTACCTTGAGAAGATTCTTTTATTGGGAAAATCCATCGATTTGAGATTACTTTCCTTGATGAAGGAAGATCAAACAGTAATATTTAAACACTAATAAGAAAGAGGATATTGAAATATTGAATTATAAATGTATATCAGTTGTACTGGTTACAAATATTCCAACCCTTCTCCTAAAATAAATAAAAAATCGAGAAATTAGTACGAAATACTTCGAATATAAAGCGTTACATTCGCAGACGTGGGTTTTTTCAATTAATTTTCTGAAGTGATTAAACAAATTCCTTGCATTGTTCAATTGTTATATTCCATGCACTTCAAACAATAGACTTTGTATTCGTCGGTGGCGCCAGACAGTAGTATAAATACGAAACATGATGAAACTTTTTGCAAGATCGCCAAGCCGGCAAAGATATCTACCTATAAAACTCCGTGGAGTGGCTACACAACCAATCACCCGTTCCCAATCAACATTCGGGGCATTCCATGGATATAAGAATGATATACATCCTAGATATCGTTGATAGATAGTAATTGAACAAAATATGCATACAATTTCACAAGGATAGTAAACATAAAATGTGCATTATAATTAGCATGATTTGAATTATTTGAAAGGAATACTGGTCCTATAAAATCAATATTAACAAATCCTTCCAAAACATGGACATCAAAAGTCTTTTTTTGCGTGAGGCCCATATGTGTGCATTATGGTGATTTGTACTGCCATTAGTTGTGGAATTGGCCGCGGTGGTACGGCTCACGATCGGAAGGTCGTGTGTTCGATTCCCGCTTCGACCAGATATTTTTCTCGAGAGAATTTATCTGGTTGAAGCTGGAATGATTCCGCAACCGTGTTATGAATCACAAGTTGAAAGGTAAGACCTCGTTAGTCCTTAGCTCGCACAAGTTTCTCAACTTCTGAGAGTAGTCGGTTCGTATGGGAGCGGCAGCTGATTAACGAAAAAACAGATTTGTAAAGATTTCTATTGAAGATAGCTTCATCGATAAACAGAATACTATTAATGAAATTGGTATTCTGGGTGTTTTTCGTTAGGAAACAGTAGCAAAATCCTATTCTTTCAAGATAATCTTCCTTCATCTAGTAATTTTGGAACGGTTGTTAAGTGGTAGGGATGAAGTTACTGTTCCTTCAATCTTCTCCAAAGCTTCATGTAACCAACCTCTAATTGAGCAGTTATCACCCTTGAACTTCGTCCGGGATTTTCTTCAACAAATTCTAAAATTTCATCATCGTTTGTATCCATTTTTAGACGACCATTATTACTAGCAACTTGCGGTCGCACAGTACCCGTCTCCCGTAAACGTCGACGACGATCAATGGACAGAAATAATCGTGTGTTTGGTAAATTCCGATTGGGATATTTTTCTGCATAAGGCCTTACAGCTGCTGCACTATTCCCTTGACATTCACTTGTGATGACCAGAATTACAGATAATTATTTGAAACTTTGTTTTAGTACGACCAAACTTACCCAGAATTAAACGGATGTCTGTCATTTATGCAAATGAGTTAAAAAATTGAAACTGATGGTATTTAACCCATGGTGTCACAACTTTTTGTTGCATGTAACAGAAAGTTTAATTTCTCTCGCACAATAACCGAAAGCTGCGTAATTGCTGAAGCATCTCTTTATTATTTATCCATAAGAGCTAGACGTGTTGAACAGCCAACAAATGAGTTTTCAAAGGATGATGAAAAAAAGGCTCCATCTCCGAAGTAAAAAAAATGAAAAATGATCTACTAAACCAATGGTGTCACAAAATTGACTTAATTCAAACGCATAGAAAAGTTTGTGGATTTTCAAGGGTATAATAGCACCCTAAAATTTGTATGGGCAGAACAGATTTCGCGGTTTTTTATACTCTTACGTTAAGAAAGCGATTTTCACGAGTGAAGTATCGAAACACTGACATTGATGTAAATATAATTTTGAACGGTTAAATTGTCTGTGATGGTTTTTCATTCCGACTGAAATCCTGATTTGAGTCTTCATCAAACTATACGTTGGTATAGCGAGCTTAGATACGACAGTTGCAGCAGTAAGGTTCAATAGATCAGAATATTCCAAACTACCTCAGTCAACATGTATATGCCTTACACAGCCGTAATATTCAATCATCGGAGATTACTCAGGATGTATGAACCTCTGAAGAAGCTAGTCAGTTGCGTCAGCGAAACGTCAGGAAGAAATTCCAAAAACCGACGGCTTTCATACCCAGAAAAAAGAGATACTAGCAACTTCATGTTGTAAAACCTTCTACTCGAAGAAAACTTATCATAATTCATATTTTATGCGTAAATAATGAGATTATTAAATAATATTCTAGTAATTATTGTTATTGTTACTGAGAGGAGTACAGTTAGGCAGTACGCAAGCGCTAGAGCCGCCATATTTTTTTGGAAAAAAGGAAATGTCTAATATAGACTATGGTATCTGTATACTGAGTATTTTTTTAATTGCCACTCAAAAATCGAGTATGGAAAATGGAGACTGACTGAAATATTTCAATTCAAAAACAATTATGTTAGGTTATCTTCTGTCTACGTTTTGAAATGGGTCAATTGGCGATCATTTGCACAATAATTGTGGTCTAGTGGAAAAATTACTACAATTGAGTTTCCTAAAAGAACAATTTGTTCACGCCAGTCTCAACTTACCTACTCTATATGTTAATGGACTGACACCTATTAGAAAACAACTACTTCCTTGGCTAATACCAGGGGAGTAGAAAACAACTATTCTCCTGGCTGATATTAGGAGAGTAGTTGTTTTCTGATAGGTGTTAAGTCCTTTAACCCACAATCACTTTGTGTGGAACATTTGAAGTAAAACAGTTCAAAATTGTTCAACTTCTACTTGTTACTTGTTAATTTTTTTGCATAACAAAGTCCACTCAAGCCAATCAAGAAATGTAATATTGATCCACTGTATATATCATTTACTTTCGTTAACCAGACGGAAGTTAATGCTACGGGACTTTGTTTTTCATGCGGCATAGTAGAAAACTAAGGTTTGGTCCTACCTATGTTACTAATATATGGCCGAAGGATTTTTAATAAATTACCATTGACTATGGAATCTATTCCCGAACCGAAGTTATTCAAATTAGCGTTGAAAGAATTTCTATTGAATCAAGTTTCCATTCTGTAGATGAATATTTTTTGCAGTGATTTTAAACTTCACAGATATATGTTTCTCTTTTGTGATATGAATCTTGTAGACTCAACATAGGGCTAGAGGTATTATTTTTACTTTAAGGACATTGACTAATCCTATACAAATTATGAAGGAAAAACAGTCTTACTTACTTACTCACTTAATATCTGAGGAATTTGAAAAAACTTTTATTTTCGTAAAATATCCCACTGAATTATTTATTATAACAAACAAGTTTTCAATGGTGCGTTCTATTTCAATATCCGCTTCTGTAATGATACTTTCTTATTATTATTTTGTCAGAACATAATTTAGAAGTTCATAGTTTCTAAATACTGACTATTATACAATATTCAAGAACGTTTCTGGTAGTCAATTCTGATGATTAGATAACAAGAAGCATTTCGGGTCCTGTTGAAGGACATTTCAATTGGTGTTTGAGAGCGTCTGAACGTTTCGTCAGTCACTCCTCCTGCCCTCCATCGGCACGTAGATGAAAAACTTGCAAACCCGAGTCTAAAGCTGAATTCAACTTCTGGGTCCCCAACCAGGGGAAGTAAATTCTGCTATATTCAAGGCCAACAAAAGGCGTAGAACAAATTGGAGACGGTTGGCCTATCCCAGACTTTGTGTTATGAAATAAGCGGAAGGTGCGGTGTAAAAGCAGACCCACATTCAAGTAACGATCGACGTTCTTTTCCAATGCAGGGTAGGACTCAGGGACCTTGCTGTTACTGAATAAAAATGGAGGAATTCAATGAATTCGTCTTTGTTTCCAGACAAGATTCAATGTAGATATTCCATTTGTGACCTTTCAATGAATGATAGAAGAGTTCTTAATTAATCCATCCTTGTTATCAGGTAAACCAATGAATTTCTAGTAAAAGTTGAAGGTACCAACAAATTGACAATATTATGTATTGTCAATACATGGGTACTGAGTTATATTCCGTTGGTATTCCGCACATTCGTTATGGAATTGAACAGATATCATATGAAAGACGTAACAATTTCACTTACATGGAACACTGTCATCCTCACTGGTGAACACCAAATGTTTCGGCATAAGACACTTGCCTCATTGCATCTTCAGCAGCAAATTTGGGTAACATTGTCAGACTAAGCACTCAATTCAATAATGAAATCACAGCTTTATGTCACGAATAATTTTAGTGTACTCATGTCATCGATTTCATTTTGGGATAAAATAATTCTGATAAAATATATCAATTTAAACGTTGGCGAAGATAAAACCTTAAACATCAACACTGAACAATAATAATAGATAGATAGATTTTATTGAAGTTTTCAAATTGAACCTATGAAAACTTAAGTCAGTATGGTATAAATATATAACTAAAATGCAACAAAATATATGAAAAGATTATCACAGGTTTATACATTCGTGGGAGTACATTTTAGTATAACTCAATATTGGAAAAAAAGAAAAAAAATAAGGTAAGTGTCACAGATACAAACGCATCAGTCTAAAATATATAGATATCAAAATATAGTGAAAATGAAAATATACTCTCGCAGATATCATGTCTATATTTGTTAGGATTATAAAAATGTTGATGGCTAATACTAATATCTATCATTCTTCTGTTTTCTGCAATAGTCATGAAGTTGCCATAAAAAATTTTTGCATCGAATAGGGTTCCATGTTACACAACAAATCTGAAACTAGAATTTTGAAAGTATGCCGTCTGGCTCATTCTCTGATTGTCAGTGGTAAACGATTATATAGTTTGATGGCCATATAGCGTGGACCTCTTTCTATATTTCTTAGTCTATGTTTAGGAAGAACGAGGTTCGAATTGTTCCTAGTATAGTACTCACGAATGTTTTTATGAATAATGAATTTTTCTTTGTTGTCATAAAAGAACATAACACAACATAAATATACATCCCATATAAAGAAAGTAATTTATTACTTTTAAAAATTCCGCAACAGGAGTCTGTTAAGTTCATATTAAGTATATTCTTTATTATACGTTTTTGCATAATGAAAATGGTTTCCAAGTTAGTGCTTCCACCCCAGAACATAACTCCATATTTGAGGAAAGGATATACGGTTCCATAGTATGCTGTTTTTAGTGCCGCAATATTCAAGTGACTTCTCAGAATTCTAATTGCATAACATTTGCTAGTCAGTTTTTTTTTTACGAAATGCTCAATATGTATGTCAAAGTTTAATTTGTCATCTAGATAGACCCCTAACATTTTTGTACCTACATGATGAAAAATTCAACTTTTCAGGGCCCATGTTCACATACTCTGGAATAATGATGGAAGTATTAACAGTTCTAAAAACTATACAATTAGTTTTGGCTGTATTCAAAAGAAGTTAATTTTGAATTGAATATGTTGAGGATGTAGAAACAACATTTAATACATCACTTTCCAAATTCATATGGCAGTCAAAAGGTATAACAAGATTGGAATCACCAGCATAACTGACAAGTTTGGTACCGGTATTTTTAAAAATTCACGGAAAATCGTTTAAATAAATTATAAACAACAAAGGAACTAGCACACTTCCTTGTGGGACACGTTTATAAATATCAGCTATGTCAGAGTAAAAAACTTCTGTTTGATGTTCAATGCAAACTTTTTGTTTTCTGTTGCTTAGATACAATATCATGAGATCTAAAGATTCACACCTAATACCATGATGACACGACTTTTGTAATAAAACAGAATGGTCCACACAGTTGAGAAAACCGTGTTGGAAATCATTGAACAAATTATAGGCATTGAAGAAATTAATAATTCTAGTAAATATGATCACTTTTAATAACTTACAAAAAGCTGTCAACTAACTGATTGGCATATAATTACCCATATCGTTCTGTTCTCCCTTTTTATAAAGTGGTAACACTATAGCCATCTTCATTTGATCTGGAAATATTCCTGTCTCTAAACAATTATTAAAAATATGACAGAGTACGGTGGAAAGTAAATGAGCACACTTTTTCAATAATTTAGGTGGAAAACTATCAGTACCGCTACTTAGTTTATTTTTAAGTTTTCTGCTTGCCTGAATACCTATTACATTTTAAAATTATTCTCATTCCTCGATTTTGTAGTTTTTGTATCTGTTGCACTTTGTTCAAATTAAAAGAGAATAAAATAGATGCACATTAGTCAAAATGGGGTTGGATTATTGATTTATATACCATAATTTTTGTATCTGTTGATAAGTTATTGGCGATTCTTGTGTAAAAATATAATTTTTTTGCAAACTTTTTTCAATATATTTGAAGTGGTCGTCGAATGATAAGCAACTATCAAGTTGAAATCCCAAATACTTCAATGATGTTACTATTTCTATACGTTCATATTCAATTTTTATATTTATGTTGTTTATATTTATTTGATTATATTTGAATTTAGTAGTAATTATCATTGCTTTTGTTTTTTTAAAGTTAAGTTTCATTTTATTGGCATTCAAATATTTTTCTATTTTCTATAGAACTTTATTCATTCTGCCAACAGTTTTTTCTAAATTTACTCCAGTACAGGCCAATAAGGTATCATCTGCAAACAAGTTGATGCACTCAGAGTCTGTAAATATTTGAATATCATTCAGATATAGAATGAATGAATATTTAAAAAAAATGAAAAATTAGAATTAAGGTGCTTGACATATATGACATATCAAATCAATAGATTGATTTGAAAAATAAAATTATTCACTGAAAAAATATTCTTAGTCCATTAATATTTTGAATGAAACTTCAAAACAAAACATGAAGACTGAATTGTGCCATATTTTTGTATATCAGGCGCTCCTCGCTTTTTTGACCATAATACTAATATTTTTAGTTAGTTATTGTTTTAAGCTCATTTAAAAAAATATTTTCAACTTTTTATCCTATTAATTCCTGAGAATTAATTCAATATTTTTCCTGCAATAAACAAAACAATATTTGAAGTTGATAGGAGAATAAAACAGGATAATACATAAATCAAATTGTATTCCATAATAAATCTTACATTGTGTGCATTGAACCTACATCCGGGACATCAACATATTATGAATGGTTGCAAAAAACTTGCAAGAATTTATTTAAAGATGAACATTTATTTGTATCAATATGAACGTATGCTGCACAAATGTGATTCTGTTTTTTTTGAAATTTAACCTCCATTTTTATCCAA
>WOGN01000876.1:4647-21667 GCA_015342105.1 Leptinotarsa texana | reverse complement strand
AAAATAATTTTTTATATCAGATTTATATTTTTAAATAATAAATTAAAATTACATAAGTAACACCCGTTTTACATGTGAATAGTTTATTGTTTGTCCCTACTACTAGTGCTGCCTCTCGTGACACGTTTGCTGTACTATTCTCAGGAAAAAGTTGAAAAGTAGTTTTCTAGTTGCTATGCACTTGCACGGTCGAGATCAGGGTTTTAATGATTGGCAGACTCCCAATCTTGACAGCTCCCATGTTAGATTACTCACTGAAATAAAGTAATCGGTTCCATAAAAAATGCTGGATTGAGTTGTTCGAGTTTGAATGGGTGTGTTTCCTAAAAGGGCAAGTTTCCTAAAGAAGTCGTCCTTTTGCAGATTAATTTAATTGATTTTAAACCACTGTGAAAAGTATTGTACCTGTTCCAAATTCACTTCGCAGCCATTTTCGAGTATCGTATTCTATTGATGACATTGACTTTTTTTGCAGGGGAGTGGGTTACCCTGATGGTTGGGAAATGAGGAAGGATACGGAGCCCTTCCAACTAAACTTCAAACCTCCTGGCGTTGAGGTTCATTGTTTATATGGAGTTGGAGTTACAACTGTAGAAAAGTAATATACTTTGAAAATTCTCTGAAAACTAATTTGAATAACTAATATTCTGTACTAGGTTGTACTACAAACCAGGAACCTTTCTAGATGGTTATCCTACCCTTCTGACCGGGGACGGAGATGGTACGGTAAATCGAAGATCACTCGAGGGCTGCATACACTGGCAAAAGCTGCAGAAACAAAAAGTGTACGTGAAAGAATTGCCAAAAGTTGACCATTTGCAAATCTTGCACGACAAAACTACTCAAGATTATATCGCGAATCTCATGAAAAAGTACCAGGCACAACCAGATCGGCCGAAATCTTTACTGAGCTGGGATTTTTACTGTAACTATTTGTCCTGCAGATAAGATGGTCATTCACTTGCCCTTTTTTACCCAATGCTCTCTGGTTTGTTCTGCACTGATAGCAGAACAAGTGATAAGAAAAAAGATATTTTAGAAAAAGACGGTATGTTTGTTGTTATTTTATTGGCCAGCAGGATAGGATAGAAGTGTTTTTTGAATTGTTGGTTGTTTACCAATTTGGTGTCAGTTGTGGAATCATTTTATATTTACATGTTATATCAAAACATCTGCTAGAACTATAAGAAAAAACTCTGTCATATTCTGCTGATTTCTTAAGTTTGTGAGATTTTGCAACTTAGATATTATTTCCCTCCACTAATATTTATTTATTTATTTGAGTGATATTGTGACGATGTAAATAAAAGCAAGCATATTTATCTAGAGTTTTATTAAATTACATTTACAAATTGCACTTAAATGAGAGAACTTTTGATTACATTTTTGTACATTAATTCTAAATGCGCGGGTAATACATTTTTGGTAATAGAAACTGAATTTGAATTAATCCAAAGGAAAGTTTGCCCACCATGCTAAAAGATTTGAAGGAAAACGAAAGTAACGACATTTACAAAATGATATATCACTTTCATCACATGATTGGTTAACAATCGTGGAATATTCAAATCTATTTTATATATAATTTGCTATAAATCTTTAAACGCTAATATCAATCGACTCTTTTCTAATCTCTTGGTGTACAGCATATTTCATAATTTACAATATAAAAATAAATAACTAGAAAATGGTATAAAATCTCTTATGTGTTATCAATTTAATGGGTCCGGGCAAAACCAAATGTCATGTGTTGAATAAGCTGGAACAAAAAAATACATTCGTCTCAGATATATATCTTTCTCTTGAAAAATATCGTGAAAAATGACAGTAGGAAACCAATAACCAGGCTGCTGAGCTTTTTACTCAAATATAAACCTTAACTTTCTTCAGGAAAAATTTCAGTTTTGTATTAACATTACTGTTTCTTTTCTTTACACGTCTAATGAGGAAATAGTTAAATATATATAAACAGATAATTTAGGTGTTTTATTACCTGATCAATATGAATTAATGATAAAGCCCTCGCGTCCTAATCTGTGTTGTTATCAGTAAATTATACTCAGTGTGTAAATTAATTCAGGTTCTCCAGTTTTCTCTTCAGTAAAACTAATGTGCAAATATTCTTTTTCTGTCAACGAAAAGATTATTATTCTTGATGTATATGAAGCTCTCGTACATACTGTATACCATTAATACTCTGGTGGAAATGTGTTCCCAAATGACGGGAGTTTCAAAAATGTAAATTCAAGAACGAAAGAAATAATGAAGCTGTGAAATCCCCAAACCGTCTTTAGGAAAACAAACAATGCCTATTGATGAAAACTACAAACCTAAAACTGAAAAAACAGTAAATTCATTATATTTTAAAAAAGAAATACCGACAAAATAATGGGAGAAGAATAAAGTATGTCTCCAATGGTGGCCATAAAGAAATTGTGGAAAACTTTGAAGGAACTAAATTTTAGCTGAAGAAACTAAACATAAAATCGTTCCTAATTGAAAATTATGAAAGCAATTGCTGGAAGAGAAATTATCTAAAGCAGATAGGAGAGTTTCAACTTGTGGGTATGAATATTTATTATCTGACTTGACGAAGGATATACCTTTGGAAAGCTGTGACAAAACAAAGGCATAACAAGTTCACGTCAAGCATTTTTATAAGGCTGGTCTACCAAATCAAAATCGTCTTCTAGAAAAAGAAAGCATCTGGTTATTACCCACATTGGAAGTGTTGATGATTTTATTGACGACGGTTTATTGATGTTTGAGTCAAAGCATTCTATTGATTACCATGACGATATGAATGGCGATGAGTTTGAAGAAAATTTTGAGCATGGATCTCATTCCACCTAACTCGATGATTGTTATGGATACTGCAAGTTGTTATTCTAGAAAATTTTAAAGAATTCCAACTATTACATGGAGAAAAGCATATATCATTGAATGGCTTTGACAAAAAACATAGTATGGTCAAGTAAAGCGTCAACAAAATGGCACAGAAACGAAATTTTTTGCTTCCTGCCCCCTTATCATTGTGAACTTAATTCCATTAAACTTGTGTGGGCTCGAGTGAAGGGTTTAATGTAAAAAAAAAACACGACATTCAAAATAAAAGATGTCAAAATACCCTTTAAGAAGTCCTTAAAAAATATTGATTCCAAAAAATGGCCCAAATGTATTGACCATATTATGAAAGAAAATAACAACATATGGTAATTAGACCATTCAGTTGAGGAATTTGTATAACCTTCAATCATAAACATTTGACAACATTAAATTAAAATGGTAACAATATCAATTATAGATAAGTAAGTAAACAAAGTAAATAGTTTTAACAAGTATTTTCGATTAAATAACCAAACGCACGCCAATGCAGGTAATAAAACGACCCGGCAGCTCATGAAATATTTTTGATCCGTTTGCTATACAAAAATAGAGTGATTCCAGTAAAGTATTATAAAACCAGCAGTGGCAAATTATAATACAATAAGGAAAAAAATGTGAGCACTGTGATAGTGTTTTGCCTTCATAATGAGCATTTTTATTACTTTTTACTATTAGGAAAGAGTACAGTTCCACTAAAAAAATTATGACCGAATTTCCTCCAGCAGAAATGACAAATTGACATACCTCATCAATGAAAACTTTTTTTCTGTCGCCTTTATGTAGTAAATGTACCCCAATAAGACAGTAGCTGCTGCGAAAATCAGCCCGTATTTTCCTTTGAAAACCAGCCACGTTGGCAGGTTGTGATTTATGCGAACCCACATGCTTTTGTTCCTGTTGAGCCTGTTCCTCATGTTCTGTTCGTCTCTCTTGCGTTGAGCGGCCCTACGGAAAAGAAGAGATGAGATAAAAAGTGGCGCGAGCTTTGACATACTTCACTTTTTCATTCGGCAGGTTTTTCTAACTACACACTACTGGAAATGGCGAAGCGAGTTCATTTGTTATTTGGGGATGATATTTTTTCTCAATCGTTTTGATTGTGAGGATAGATAAAAGGGCATCAGAAAACAACTGAGGTGTCTTATAAATCTATATTTACTGTGACAGTTTCAATATTTCTGTTTCAGATGAAAGCTTTTCACTGTAATTCTTGGTGAGAAATTATTCTTTTTGTTTGAAGTCTCCACATTTTCAGTAAATGACATTTAAATCTGAAGAAAATTTCATTTATAGATTTCCAATTCAAATCAAAAATTTTATTGTGATTTTTCAAAAGAAGCAATATTTAAATGGAAATTCACTGTGTGTTCATACTGACAGTATGAAAATGGCCGAGGAAGCTATTACTATCTGTGAAATTTACCAATTAATAAAACTATCCAGTTCTAAAATTCATAAGTTTTCCAAATAATAAAGTTATATTGATGAATGGAATAAAAAAAACAAAATGCTGAGATATCAGAGAAACTACATGATTTCTGAAAGATATTATTTGATTGAAACCAACCAAATAATTTTTCCTAAATGAAGAATCTACACCAATTTAAAAAATTGAAGAATATGAACATTTCAAATAATTCATCTTTACTTATAAGTTGAAATTTGTGACAATAATGTTTCTTCAAACAATAAATCAATGAAATGAAAAAAAATGTTTCAAATACTTTAAATATACAAAAAATAGATTGGGGTTTGAATGTAATAGAGTTCTGTAGTAACATCATTATTAAAGAACTTGGATGAAAACTGTTATAACTTTAATCATATCTAATGCTCCAGAAAAGTGTCTAAAATAATTTTTGTTAATATCTAGTCAACGAGGTAGAAAATCAGATTTTCTCTATAAGGAATTGAAAAGCAATTCAGTAAACAAATTGACGGAAACTGCTGCGCATTGAGGTTATGAATTTGCATTTTAATTTGCCTGATCTATAAATTTACCAAAGGTAAAAATATAATAAAATGACCGAAACAAAGAAGTGAATCAAATAAATGTTTTATTATGTGAATTTACTAGTATAACTGCAAATTAATAGTTTCACTTGTGAATTCACATTGACGATTTTATGCATTTCACAGATGAGGGTGAATTTACACTTGAGAGATTTTAAATTATTGGAAGCACCATATAAATCAGTGAATTTTCTTTCATGCTATGAACTTTAAATTCAAGTTCCACTTTAAATTAATCAATTTATATTTATGAAATTGATTATTGCCAGCCCTTCAAGCATTCATAATATGAATTATTTCAACATTTATAGACTTTTTTCTCATTTCTTAAGAGAAATTCCTTATGATTTCTTGAGATTATCAATAAGTACTTCCAGTACTCTTAATATATGATTCCAATGCATAACACTGAAAGGATAAATATCAAACTCAAATACTAAAGATGCATTTATTCAAACAAGGCACTAAAATAATAAATGTCAGGCAGAAAAATAAAGTTAGAGAGGAAAGACGGCAAGCAACAACCGAACAAGCGCAAACCCTACCTATACTTTCTCTTACTCCTATGCATAAGCAAAGAGAACATAGACAAAAACAAGCGAAGGCTGAACACCTCCCTCAAGAAGTATACGAACTTTTGCAGCAGATAAAACAGTCCAAAAACTACATACTCTTTCTGGACGCGCTTCTTCACCAAGTGTTCCAGTTTGTCAGGAGGGTATTTCTTGTAGAAAGACGACGCTCGTGTAAGAATCTCTTCAAAGTCAAGGTTGTCCGGGATCTGGGATAGCAGACAGTGTATACTGGCCATGTCACAACCTTCTGCGAAGACCTCTTTCCGTCTTTGGATCACCAAAGACGTCGCCACGTACAGGGGCATATCCACAGGGGATGCCAAGAAGAAGTCGTAGAGCCTCACCACATCCTTATACTGGTTGAGAGAGTGGCCAAACCATGTTAGGTACCAGGGTAAGGCAAACATTGTACCGACAGAAGCTCTGTAAAAATATTTGTTACTTTCATGGAATCATTTTACATTTAATAATAATAAAAAATAATGATAATTTTTATTTGTTCAATAAAACTGAAATCATTGAGGTAAGAATTGAATTCATTTAATAAAAGAAAAAAAAGAATGGAATGGATAAAAGAATACACATACATCATCAACATATAACATCCTTAATTTCTAAGAGTAGAAAACGATAAATCAATTAACATTCATGTTGAGTCAGCGAGCCCTCTTGTTTGGATGGTAGCTTGCCCTAAGTGCATCAAAGAGATATAGCTATACATAAATGGGTCGTCAGCAATTTCATTGACTTTCAGAATGTTTGACAGTTTACATGTTGTAAACTTCTAACTCGATTTAACAATGGATTCATTTTCTAGTGACATATCTATATTGTAACCTCTATATTTCATAGGAATAATTTTGATTATTAAACTGAACAGTGTCAAAGGTGAAATAAGATGTGAAAGTGATGTGAATGAATACTTGTGAGTCTATAGTTTGTGTTGTGCAAAATGAAGACTGAAAAGTTGCATTTTTCGAAACTTTATTGGGCTGTAAATGTGGAAATGAGAGAAAGCAACGATTTTTTTATTTTGGATTCGTAATCTACACGTCAGAATACGCAAGTACACACTTTTTTTCAGAATCTACCTGTCCAAAATTTTACAAATTTTATATCATAAATTTTAATCTCAGATTGGAAAATTCAAATTGTCAGATATCGGAGTGGAAGGTTGGAATAAAGTGCTGACGAATTAAAATTAACTCAAAAATTGTAAGATGAGATTTTTCACTATTGTAGAATTTCGAAAATAATGGAAATTCTTCATTGAAAGGTTAGGTTGTTCGGAGCAGAGGCACATCGTTTTGTTTTCATTAGTTTGGACCAGTTTGTGGACTTATATCGGATGCACATATTGACATATACGCATTCTTTCATCTTACGTACCAATTTAAACAAAACTTTCAAAGAGTCTTCAACAAAATCATGAATAGTTCTTTCTACATTGAAAAATCATTACTATGAATTTTTATATAAAAGACAATTGCGGTCTGGGAACTGATATGTGCATGTATATGTAGTAGTATTACTTCTGTTTTTTAGGATCAATGTATGTACCCATTAACTTAATATTCTGGATTACTAATGTTGGACCATTAGCATAATGAAGAATGAGTCGTGTAAGAAAATATCAGAATATCAGTAATATTGAAATATGTTTATAGCTTAAAATTCAGCTGCAGCATATTATATATTCAAAAAAACATCATTAAAATGTCTTTTAGATGACCATCCCAAACACTGATAATGTACCAATGGAAGTTCATCACTTAAATGCATGTAACTGAATATTAAATTTTCTGAATGATTTTACCTGTCCATGAAACTATGTAGATCTGGATCAACTTTGGAAAGCAAAGCATAAATGTAATTCAATCTATACGAAGTCTTTTCCATGGTTGGCTCCATACACTCTCTTAAATTATCAGTGCTTAGTTTCTCCATAATTCTGAATGCCACAACTTCTCCTACTACTAATAAAAATGTGATGGCTACGTCATGATATCCCTAAAAGAATTAAAAAAGAAGTTTTGTTAAGTTCATGATTTGAAAATATTGATAGGTATTCAGTTATCTCGTTCACGCTAGTTTGTGTAACATTTTTAATTAGACACTGAATCTTGAATTAGAAGTCAAAATTTGGCGTTGTAGTGCTTTCGAAGAAACAAACACTCAAAAGTTGAAACCAGATTCATTTCCGGTAATCAAAATCACACCTTTTTTCCAGAATAAAAAACTTTTAGTTCACCAATAGGACTCTTTTTTGAAATCATATCCTTAATGATAATATCACTTCACTAGAGTTTTTGTTATCATTTATTGGCAATATCATGAAGTGTCAAAGTCAAGAAATGAAAATTAGGTTGCCAAATTATAAATTTTACTTCACTTATCAATCTAGCTTTGATGAGTACAATTTGGAATGTCTAGCATAAAATGAATCTGTTGAAAACACTTTTCCCACACCAGAACAACAAGAGTGTCTCTCGATGCCGTTTTGCTAACCAAATTAGCATCATCAGGAGATAACTAAGAAAAAGTCCAACAGCTAGTTTAGTGTTCTTATATGCATCTAGACAAATCATAACTATTATAAAATTCATAAAATACTTATCGGGTGAAGAATATGTATCAAAAAGGATGCAAATAGAATAAACTGTTTATGAAGACTCTAATAACTTTTCAGAAGTGCAGAAAATCTCAAAAACTTTTAATCTAACAATTCATATCTGAAAATCTGACAAGTCATTTTCATTTTTACTATTCAAAACACAAAACAGCCAATACTGGGTGCTCCAAACTCCAAAAGTTCATGAAGTCTCGACGATTTTCAATAATAACCTTACATGAAGGGGGTTATAATTTTTTTTTGTTATTGTTCCTAATCTTATTTGCTAACTGACTGATACCTAATCTTTCCCCGTTTTCTACCCGTAATTAGGTGAAAATGCAAACAAAGGCTCTTAGGAATAGGACCTTTGACGCTTTTCATAAATTTCATTCCACATTTTTAGATTTTTAAACTTTCGAAGGCATTTAGAAACTTGTCATGTTCATCCCTCACTTATTCTGTAGCTGTTCTCTATGGCATATTGAGTAACACTAGACTTCTATGGTTCATAAAACCGAATATGTAAAATATGTTCTTTGCAGCGAGGTATTATAGTCCACTTAGTTTGACCAACATATTTTTTATCTCAATCATCACAGCTTATTTCGTATATCCCAGATTTTTCCTTCCCTGCTACCTTGTCTTTCAGGTTGCCCAATACTTGTTTTAGTGTGCAAGCATTTTTGAAAGCTCTTTCATATCCCAATTTTCTTTGTTTTTCCGAAAAGTCAAGTATTTATGAAGATTCAAGGGGAATGTGACCAGCCTGTGGACAAAAAATGTAATTCTGCCATTTTTTGTTGTGGACAATGGTGGGAGCTGTCAGGACTAGATCTCAGAGTGTTAGTATTCTTCCCATATACATGACATTTTACATTTTCTTGTATATAATTACAGGTTAAAAACAGATAAAGATTAGGTATCAATCAGGTAGCAAGTAACATTGGGAACAATAACAAAATAACAGGAATTAATTTATTGACCCTCATTATGTGAGGTAATGATTCGACTAGATGCATATAAAAACAACATAGAAATCATTCTTAGTCATCTGATAATTCTAAGTTGGTTAGAAAAACGCACATGGAGAGAGTATATTGTTGTTCTAGTGTGCAAAAAGAGTCTTCAATAAATCAAGTATTTTTTTCAAATTGAATACTACACAAAACACATCGCTACATAGCCATGTCATTTTGACCCATTCATTTTTAGTTTAATTTTTAACACTGCCAACAAAACCAATGAAAAAGTACCTTGTAAAAGTATCATAGAGTTTCATTAACAATTGTATTTATCACAGTGTGGTGACGTGCTGGAAAATATACAGTTTAGAGGGAATCATTCGTTTTGTACAAAATAAATTCAAGTGGCAAGTGAACGCAAGTTCACAACATGCTATCGTGAAAATACGGTATCATATAAAGGTTTTTATTGCGAGAAATCCTTCACATACCTGATAGTATCGTAATTTTGGATACTTCATTATGACACGTAAGATGAGCACCGTCAGTTGATCTTGAAGAGCAACACGTTGCTTATATGGAATGCCTATAAAACATGAAAGATATATTTCATTGGGGTTTTCAACAAAATCTCACCTGGAGGAAACCTTTTCAATGACCTATTCACATCCAAAACCACTTGTTGGTACTCGCTATGACTAGATAATTCTTCAAGAGACGGAATCTTCTCATTTGGAGTAGGATCTACTTCCAACAGAAGTGGCCATACCTTGAACCTCAGGTCATCTTTAAAAAGTGAAATTAGTGCTATGGTAGCATTAAAAAAATAAGGCTATAGTAGATTAAACAATAAATTATTAGCATCAAATAAAGACTTTTAATATTTTCAACTATATAAAAATACACTTGTTAATATTTAACTTATGAAACAATTTTGATTCAATCATTTTCAATAAAGAAATATCTGAAATTCTGTAAGGACAATTTGAAAGTAAGTAATTTTTATCTAATTGTGTTCATTGTCATCTCTTTGAAATTCAACCTATTTGCCAAACATCATACATTTTATATCCCTCTGTAAAGAATCAATAATTTCATCTGAATTTCCTGTTATCTGCAAACTGTTGTATTCTAGAATTCATTATAAATTCACAAATATCATTTATGTATATGATAAACGATAGTGGTCTCACACACCTTGTGGAGCACCATATATTTTGTAGAACTATTTGAAATTACATCATTAAATTTTGTCACTTGCAATGTATTTTTAATAAATGAAATATTCACCAAATTTTTGTATTCGAGTTCTTTCTTAACCAACACTAATATATCCCTTAATATAAAGTTCATTACAATCAATTTCTTTGGTTACATGTGTTCATTTTATACAAATTAGTATAGGTTTCCATTAATATGGTAACTTCTACTTCTCTTTCATTTCCTATAAAACTTTACTATGTATAAAACATAATAACTTGTATTCATCTGTATCAATAGTTGTTGAAAGAAAGGATTATTTTTTCTCCTTAGTATATTTTCAAAAAAATTAGATGATGTATCCCTTGAAAGAACAATACACAGTATCCAATTTGGGAATTAATTCAACATTTACTTCCCTACAATTGATGTATTGTTTAAACATATTAGATACTTTACCGGCAATCAATCCATACGGGGTAATACAAAAATTTTGCCAGGTTTTCAGTGGTGTATATTCATTCCTCAGGGCATCTTCGATAAGAGCCCTTTTCTGGGTTTCTTCTTCAGTTTCTAAGGCTGAAATTCAATGATATATAAAAACTGTTCTATACTATACTATACTATACTATAACCCACCTTTATCAAACTTCAGTTCGGATCTCGTATCTACAGTGTCATCGTCGAAGTCTTGATGGAAATCATCAGATTTTCGTTCTGATGAAGATTCGTTGTTGAACAGCGAAGTAGTTTCTTCATCTATACTACTGATTTCGTCATCAAAGTTCTCCATTTTCAACGAAAGTGAAACCCAATTTTATTTTGATAACATATTTCTGAAAAATTTTACAAAATAACAATAGAATTAGAGATAACCTCCCAATGGAGTTGTCAATGTCAATGGCAAATTGCCATCTGTCAAACTAAACAGCTGTTCATGTTTAACAGAATTGTTCGCCGGTAACTTATAACAGGTGTGCTTTTTTGGTACTAAGCACTAATATTATTTCGAATTGGTACGTTATCCATTCACGAAAGTGGCTCTAGACGAACTCCTAAATTAATTAACGTGTCCACTGATAGATTCGATGGTTTCATCTGTTGGTCCATTCAAAACGTTAGAGCTTTTCTAAGTGATCTATTATAAACTTTCTGTTGAATGTAAGAACTCGTCCTTTTTTTTGCTCCATTGTATAACATCGGAAGAAGTAAATAGCGTTTGACGTGGACGACCCAATGGGGAATTAAGGTGCGTACTAAAATTCAACATAAAAATAGAAAAGCGTTATTGATTCGAATTGATAGATCCATCAATTCAATAGGTGAACACACCGAATAATTTAAGTGACAACTAAAAACACTTCAGAAATAAAGTTATAAAATTCACCGACGATCTTATCAATCCAATGAAATATTTTTTATACTAAATGGATTATAGTTATTACATCCACACCAATCTATAAGTGCCTAAACTAGCCCTACCAAAAAAATCACTACTTAATGAAAACGTAGGACGTAGACATGATGACGTCACTGGTAAAAATCTAAACAATCACATGAACTTGGAATAGAGAAATATTATCTCATATTAAACATTCAAAGAGGCTCTTCAGAAAAAATTTCGAATGGTCTTGGTTTGGTAATTTGGTTTTACTATAAACTCGCCATTTGAAATGAGTATCCCACAAAGTGGGATACTCATTTCAAATGATGCCGAAACCTTCAACAAAGTGATGCTGAAACCTTCGGTGGACACTTTTTGTATAATGGGCCAACCAAAATTGAAGGAGAACCATTGTCAGACTGGTACCAAACAATATCACCCCGTTGCATAGATAGTGGCATGCATGGAGTAGATCTAATTTCAGCTCATACAAATAAGTACCTAGATGAGTGGAGCCAAAAAGTTATCGATACACTCCACTGGATAACTTCAATGTTGCGGCATAAAAAATATTTATAGTGGTGAAAATAGTTTCAAGTTCATAAGTTGTGGCAAAAGATTTGCCAGAAACAAGAGCCTGCTAAGCTATGTCCATAAACATGCTGGGGACAAATCATTCAAATGTGGATAGTGTTCTAGAGGTTGCAATTATAATAAAATGGACCTTCCCTCATTCGAATTTTTCCTTCTTAATGTCTTTTGGGCAATAATATATATTCATTTATCTGTCTATAGTTGTTGGATTTGGTCAACAACTGAGATTCACAATCATCATCTTATTTTTTGACACATCCATATTTAGTAAATTTTTAGTGTGATGTGTGATTACGTTGACCCCCTTCCCCATGTAAAATATTTTGTCAAAAACTTTCAACCTACGTCACTCTTGAAACAAAAATAATAGAGATCCAATAAATTTCAGCTTTCACAGAGGTGCTGAGCACCAGCTGAAAGGGTAGGGGAGCTGGGCTCCAACCTAATTGAACTCAAGACGACGTGAAGGTGCTGAGCACAACTCAAGTGACGCAGCTTCACAATGACAAGTACGCACATCAACAATGTAAGCAACATTGAAGTTGCTTTCATTTAAAATTAGGCGAAATTTTGTTTACAATATCACCTTATGTGTGTAACATAAGTACGTTAAAATATTCAAGTGACGTATTCCTGTGAACTTCAACTTTTGTCTGGGAGATAAGGGGTGTTGAAATTGAATTTTTGTTCGCTTTTTGAAAATAACTCTTGCAAAAAATATATTATTTGCACGAAATTCGGTACAAAGGGTTTTTTGACATGGGAAATCATAATTTCAATATATTGATGGATGTAGCCGCTATGTGGTAGGAGATTATTTTGTATTAATTTTCATGTAACATCTAGAGGGCGCTGCGTACGATTTCATTATTTATTTCAAATTGCCCTAACTTTTTGACATTAAACTTTTGGTACTTTTCACGAAAAAAACTAATTCACACACCTTTTCCAAGTAAAAAAGGTACACATCCTCAACAACCCTAGAGGTGATCGTTTTCGAGATATTTACAATTTTCTATATAGATGCATATTACTTAGCTCCTAGGACGCTAAGTGGAGTTGCTGAGAACATTACAAAAACCAGGTATGTGGTGGATCTAATCAAAATGAACAACTTTTTCTAATGAAATGTTTGATGAAAATAACTAAAATTGCAAAAAACTTTTGACAAAAACCAACCATGTTTTGAAAAATTTCAACAAACTGTATTTCGAAAACGAATCATTCTTCGTTGAACATTTTATAGGAACAAGTTGTTTATTTTGGCGAGATCCACCACATACTTAGTTTTTGTAATGTTTTCAGCTAATTCACTTAGCGCCCTATAGGAGCTAAGTAATATGCATCGGTATAGAAAATTGTGAATATCTCGAAAAATTTGTTGAGAAGGTGTACCTTTTTTATTTGGAAAAGGTGTGTGAATTAGTTTTTTTCATGAAAAGTACCAAAAGTTTAGTGTCAAAAAAGTTAGGGCAATTTGAAATAATAATAGCGTACGCAACGCCCTCTAGATGTTTCATGAAAATTAATACGAAATTATAATTTCCCACGTCAAAAAAATCCAGGGTATCGAATTTAGTGCAAATAACTTATTTTTTGCAAGAGTTATTTTCAAACAGCGAACAAAAAATTCAATTTCAACACCCCGTATCTTCCAAACGAAGCATTTTCGGATACAAGTTCATATAGACTTTTTTCTTAAAATTGTCTAAGGAATACGTTGAATATTTTAACTTAATTATGTTTCACCCTGTATAAGTAAGTGTTTACTTCTATACGGTGACAATATGGTCCATAAATTTAAAATTTGAATAACAAACGCACGACAGATTTCGATCCTTGCACCATCATCGACATGTGTACAAAGTAGGGTCACAGTAGAATAATGCTTGTGGTAGGATGAATCTCATTTCTCCTATGGTTAGTTTTTGACGAAACAAAAGGGAATACGTCGAAAGAGTATATTTTTAGTAGAGATTAATATTTGGGAAAGTTTTTGGCTTTCTATTTCTTGGTCTTGATTCAAAAAATGTGGGAATATTATAAAGAAAGGAAGCAATCAATTTTTTTGTATCAAGATGCAGAAGTAGAAAGCCAAAAACTTTCTTTCCCATAAAGGTAGATAAATGATATGAAAAGTTCGAAGGCGAACAATTTAAAAAAGTAAAATTAACGATTATAATTGTCACACAATTCTTCGATTCCATATTTATAGTAGGATTTGTCTTGTAATAGGCCTCAGTTTCAAGGATTTCTTTCCGCTGAGCTTTCTCTTGAGGTCTGAGAATGGGAGCCAGATCTAAAGAATATGGTGGATGTGGAAGAAATTCAAACCCAATTCATATAATTGTGTGATTATCAAATATATTCAAAATTCACCTACCCTTTGACTGAATATGTTGAGTGTAAGACGAAGATGGGTGAGAAATACATAAAAAGTAGTACTTTTATTTTTTTTTTGAATTTATACAAATCAACTTTTTTTAATGACAAAAAACTATCAATCAATAAAATTGCATAAATTGAGTGCTCAAAAAATACACGAACTAAATAATCAAACACAGCCATCGTTTTCATCGATTTGTGACAGTGCAATGTCTTGATGAAACAGTACTTTCTTTATCTTCAAATAAGGCCGTTTTATCTTCAAATATGGCCGTTTTACCGCGATTTCGTCCTTTCAAAATTCAGTGAAGCTGTGTAATAGTCACTGATGATGGTCTTTCCCTTTTCAAGACAGTCAATGTGCATCCCAAAACTGTTACCATAACCTGCCCGCCGGCTGTTGTGTCTTTAAACACTTTGGAGTCGATTCACCAAATGCAGCCAACTCAGATGGCGATCATTTTGATTCTGGTGTTAAAGATGCTTTGTCACATATCGACTCATAAATTCTGGATTTCATGGTGGAACAGTTTCAAACACTAATCTGAATCATCAATTCGTTTTTTGTCGATTGTGAGCTCGCACGGCACCCACTTCGAACCAAGCTTTCGCATACCCAAATATTCAAGCACGATATGTCCAACACGTTCCTTGGATATGTGTAGAGCCTCAGCTATCTCCATCAACTTCACTCTGGGGTTATCCAATATCATTTTCTGAACTTTCCCGATGTTTTCTTCGGTAACAGCCTGTTTGAAGCGTCCACTACGTGGATCGTCCTCGGTACTCATATCACCTCGTTTAAACTTAACAAACCACCTTTTAACGGTTGATTTTCCTGGTGCCAAGTCCGAATAATGTTTATCAAGCCAAGCCTTGGTTTCAACAGTATTTTTTTTTGCCAAAAAGCAATGCTTTATTAACACACGAAATTCCTTTTTATCCATTTTCTTCAAACTTACAAAAGTTGCTTCACTAAAAATGTTATATCTCAAAAACTAATATAAAGCTATGAAACTTTGTATACGTTCTTTTATAGGTTAAGGTTCATTCAAAAAGTCATTTGGATTTAATACTAGTAGTGTCATCTGTGTGTTAGCCTATTAACTTTTCAGCCCATCTAGTATTATTGCTGTTATCTCTTTTTGTTTACTTGTTGTAACCTAGTAAATATTCAAGATTCAAGTCCTTTTTTTTCTCTAATTACTCCCCGAGTCACTCAAGGAGCATCATTATGGCTATTCCACAGATAGACCTTTACACTGATATTAGAATAATCACATATGTGAAAACTAAACGTACCTTGTTATCTTTTTCTTTTTCCATTATTGGCTTCAGCTGCCAGGGCTATCCAGCCAGGAGTTCCAGTATTATGTTGCTACTACAGGTGGAGCCCACACTGAAGTGGATAAGTGGATCTGAGTTGGACCCAAACCCCACCTGGGTTTGCGCTAAAACAAAGTTCGACTGTAATTTGAAGTCAGTTAACAAGCAATGTCCGACTGCACTAAAGTGTAAGCACTAATGTGAGGTAATGCACTACGGTTACGTGTATGGACACTACGATCAGGTCATGATTGGCAAAGCACTGCATGCGCACAAGTATTAGGTCTGTCTTGATCACTACAGCTTTATATTGGATGCAATCAGGAATTTGGATATGGTTTGTATGTTGGATGGTGATATATGTTTGAAAAAGATATCGTGGAAGGAAAGAGGCTGAATTGTTGAAGGAGAGATGCTGAGAGAGGCATGAAGTATTTGAATATTATGAGAATTATTGGGGCAGGCAAGGAATACTTGTAGGAGAGTCTGTATTTCCACACATTCGCAGCGGTCGTCATCAACTATCTAAATTTTGTGGAGATACGCTTTATTGAGGGAATGGGTGCTCCTAATTCTGCATATATTGACGATTTCTTCACAAGAACAAGTAGCCAGATGCTTGAACCATGGAGTTTTGTAAGGTTGTGGTACAGAGGAAAAGTAAAGTTCGGCTTTGAATTGTCCGTCTCCGCTATATTGATTGCTCCAGTCTATCCAAATATTATGTTTCAATAATGCTTGAAACTCTCTATAGTCAGTTTGAGGATGATTAGAGAGTGGATGATTTCTTCCAATATTGGCTAAAGTATCGGCTATATCACTACCATTGATGTTGGAATGACTAGGAATCTATGCTAAATGTATGCTGAATCTCTTTGCGACGGCTCTGTATAACAGTTATCTGGTACGTAATGAAAGGTACTCAGTGTTTGCAAATATAGTTGACCAGGAAATTTTTGCCAGGGCGCTTTTTGAGTCGCTAAAGATAACTGAGTGTTTGATATCGTTGCCTACAATATATTGTACTGCTTCTTGGATGGCTGTTATTTCAGCTGAGCATATTGAAAAAAAAGAGGGTAAT